>JAHNZQ020000277.1:987690-1000228 GCA_019155205.2 Gracilaria vermiculophylla
CCCTCCGTGGAGGTTTTCTTCGGACCTTTGCCGGTTCACTAAATTCAGGTTAGCCATACTTCTGAGAACGATTAATGTCGCAAGTGCGATTCGCGTCCGTCTGCGCCGTGAATTCCAGAGTAACCGACCCGGCATGTGTCGCGTGCCATGGCGCAAGCGCGGCAGCCACGCGTGGCCCACTGGCTACAGTATGGGCGACGATTTGTGCCTGCCTTGCACAGTTGATTTAGTAATCTTCGCTACTTTACTTTTTTAGTTACATAAACCATTTGGGTCCGAAAGCTACGGTACTTAGGGCAACGGCACTTCGGCTGTCGGGCCCAGGAAACTGCATCAAGTAAGATCTTTGGTCTAAACTTGCCGCCAACTTGGTGTCTCTCTCCACCTTGGAGAAGTACGCCATGGACTACGATATCGAACCGCCTGTGACGCCCAGAAACATTGTCTAGACTCTTCCACACTTCTTCCAGGGTCGCCGTCGTAGGAGGTTATCTCCACCAAGTCTCCGGTTTACCTCTTTTCGACAACGTCCGCCGCCAGCTTAAAGCGGCTTGCCCGATACCCGCGCGGCCTCATATGATAGCTGGCCACGCTGAGATAGCCCGACATATTGCAAGGAAATTTCATCGTACTTACGGAGACTGCCTCAAGCACAGGACGTGCTGGATTCTCGATTTATCCACTCGTCTTTCTTTTGCACTCCCGCCGACGTCTTGGCTCCGGAGTTCGGCCTGGCTGGCGTACCTCGCCCGAAGAAGGATCTGCCCCTGAACCACCTCGTGAAAGGGGGGTTTGAACATCCTTCTCGGTAGTTTTCCCTTTAGGGTATTGCTTTACAGTATCCTCTGAATGATGAAATTAGTGTGGTCGATGCGGGAAACATCATATTGTTCTTCTGTAATGTGAGTGAGAAGATTGATAAGAGAGAAAATGTATTGGCCACTATGCACGAGCCATACCGTATTGAATGCATGTAGAGAAGTTTGTTTTCCAAGATGATAACGGACCGTTACACATAATCTATATTGGTGATAGGAAGGCTTTTAGAAGCAAACATAAAGGTAAGAGAATGGGAAGCGGACGCACCGGACATCAAACCTATTGGAAATATATGGTGACTTTTTTCAAGAATGGTGCATGGCCATGGAAGGCAGTCTATCACAGTTTAAGATTTGAAGCACGGTATTTAGAATTACTATGATAATGGTTCATTTTCCACACTAAGTGGCTACATTAATTCATTGCCGAAACGGTTTATTAGCGTTATGTATCAATAAGGAGGAAATCCAAGCTACTGAGTCGGCAAAATACACTTCAAGTCGATACAGTTGTTATGTTTTTGAAATTATTTTGCAACTTCAATTTACTTGAGAACATGATATTGTAGTCGCACAGTACCGAACTTACGATTGTTTTACTTTAGCAGCAATGTGGTATGATTATGAAACAGACTGAAAGTAAGGATATTAAAAATACAGACGCTTCAATATGAAGAAAAACTGGAATTCTTGAGACAAAATGGACTATAGTGTAGCAAGATTGTAAAAATTGTTCGAATACCATACTTTGGCGGAATGACCCGTGATTACGGTGAAGTGCACTCCGGTTAGAAAGAGACGGAGTGTGTAGAGCGCCCACAGCAAGGCAAGGCACTCCTTCTCTGAAATGGAATAGTTCCTCTCGTGAACTCTGAGAGTCCTGGACCAATATCCGAATGGTTTGCGCTCTCCTTTTGGGCTTGTATGAAACAGTGGACAAAACACTTCGTGGTCGCTGGAATCTGAATCCACGGAGTAAGAGAGGCGTAGCTTGGGGAGTGATAAGATTGGAGTTGTTTTGACTGCCCTGATCAGGGAATGAAAAGCAGGCGACCGTCTGGTGGTGAATGGCGAGAGCTTCGACGGCTGCCATTTCTGCTGTACCGCGTTAAGCGGGGCAGCGGTATACGAAAAACGCTGTACGAAACGTTGATAGAAGTTGACTAGTCCAAGAAAGTATCTCAATTCCATTTGCGTCCGGGGTTTTTGGGCCTCAGCGAGGCACTTGAATCGAAATATTCCGATCACAAGCCGTGCGGGACGGATGATGTGATGCAAATAGATTATAATATCTTTAGAGAATTCATACTTTTTGAGCTTCGGGGTAATACCTGCATCATGCATTACCGTTATCGCGTTTTTCAAATGGTTGAGATGATCATCTAAGTGTTTGGAGAAGATGATTAAGTCGTCCAGGTACACAAGGCAAGTCCGCTATTCGAAGCGGTTCATGAGGACATCGATAGTCTTTTGAAACGTTGCGGGAGCATTGGTCAGAACAAATGGTATCTACTTGAATCGGTAGGGTCCAGCGTGGCATACAAATGCCATTTTGTCACGGTCTTCCTCCCTGACGGGGACCTGCCAGTATCCCCAATCGGTCTCGAGAGCCATAAACATAGTAACATCACCGTAGGAGTCTTTTCACTCGTCCATAAGAGGGTAGGGCAGGTATCCCGGATAGTCGCGGCATTATGCCGGCCGTAGTCTGTGCACAATCTTCATGACAAATCCAATTTTAGCGCAAGGACCACAGAGGAGACCCCCGGAGATAGTGCTGGCTGTATGAATCCGGCATGGAGCATGCGCTCCATGTGGAACTCTTCCTCCTTTCGAGCCTTTGCCTCAGTCCTGTAGAGAGTTTTCGCGATTTTCCGAGTGCTCGGCTCCCAATCTATCCGAAATTCGACTCAACTAATCTTGCCTAGCGAACCATCCCATATCGGGGTAGAGTTCGGCAATATTGCGCGGAAACGCTCCCGATGCGAGGCGGGCCCATGGGACAAGTCCAATTCTTCGAGAGCTCTCACGGGGTCAATCCGATCATAGCTCGTCGGAAATGGGGTCGGGGAGGCAGGAATAATCTGGTGACATGGCTTTCCCGTTTTCTCAGTACCTTCTAGTAGATCGGTGATTCCGCTGTGGGCAGAGTTCACCTCCGCATCGGGCGCCTTTCCGTCTTCCGCCATCACGAGGAAAAGTACCTGGACGGCCATAACCCTTGTGCGGATCATCGCGAATAGATTTGGCGTGACGGAACCAACCACTTGATATTTAACCAGATACTGTGTTTTGTCGCCGAGATTCGTTATAAAGATCCCGAATGGGCAGTTTGGCACGATTTGCACGATTTCATTTGCATCTTCGAGGCGACTCTGCTAATACAACGATGTTGCCGGCTGAACAACCCTCGAACCGTGCTGACGGGAGTTGACCTGAACAAGGACCTGCGTGGCGGGGGTTATCGTCACTAATGCCGCGCTGCGAAGCTTGGTCGACACCCGGGTTTCCGGCGGCGCATTATGCGCGGTAGACAGACGCACCTGCTTTTTAGTATCCCGCCAAAGCGGGTGTCGGACGATGGGGATTTGAGACCCGTATTCAAACTCCTACTGATTCAGAAGAGGGCCGACAGTCTCTACAAACCTATCGCAGTAGTCGAATCCGAGGATCATGGGCGTGGCCAGAGAACGGCACACAATAAGAGTGAGCTTAACCACCAATCTTCTCAATTGCACAACTCTATCAATGGTCCTAACCGTTTGTAACGGATTGTTCTTCACGTCCGAGACTTCCAGTACCGCATCTGTGCAAATTTGAGACTACAGAAGAGGAAATAGTACCTTATTGACAACGAAATTAGGCCCAGCTCCAGTGTCAAGGACCGAAAGGAAATCGCACTATATACTGCAAGCGCAGTCCGAGATCAGCGTAAACCCTACAGTTTCGCTTCGCCATCACTAAGACTCTATCTGGGTGTAGACTATGCTTTATCCATCTCCACGGTCGACGCAGAACATCTAAGTGCTCAGAGTTCGCGTCTACGGTATCTTTCCTCGAGAAACGTTTCACCTAGGAGCAATGTAGAGGCGCCTCGGGCGTCGTCAGCTTCATCTTTGAGGACTACTGTCTCTGTGGGGAGGCTCCTAAACTTATTTTCCCTGAACGTGCTTCACTTCGTGCTGGTTCCTCCAGCACAAGTGTGTCATTGTGTTAGGGGCGATTTTTGGCTCGAGCGGCGTAGGTGGGATTTTCATGGCGGTCGGCAAATGATCCTGTAGTTTCTGGCGTCAGCTACTGGTGCGCAAGCGAGGTGTGAGCCAGCGCGGCAGGGAAATCCGTTTTTGTACGTTAATACGACAACATCAGCACTACTGCTGCCTTTTTTACCGGGATAGGGATTTGTAATGGGTAGCCTGCTCCTTCATCTTCTTTTAAGGAAGAGAGCAGTGCGGAGAGGTGTGTCCACAAATAACGCACAAATTTCCGACAACTCCAGATGGATGAAGTGTAGGAGTGGCGTACTAGTTTTCGACGGACCGACTAGGATTCCAGTTATCAGCCCAATCAGGACGCTGAAACCTCTTCATTCCGTTTGCATAAGTTAAAAAAGCGGTTCGGGATAGGCCATTGCCCTGATAGAGAGCCTGTGCCCTCTGCAGAGCTCCCGTTGCTGTAGCACACAAATCTTTCGTTTTCGACGGTAAATCCAATGCCGTTACTGACCAAACATCATCGTCAAGGCGGTTAACGCTGTCATGACCCAGTTCAGGAGTACCACTGGCACCCGGTGAAAGGTAGGAGGTCTCTGAACCAAACATTAGCACCTACGATGGAGAGAAATGATTTGCATCAGACATTTAGCATGCTAGGCATTACATACGGGAGATAGCGAGTGATGGGCGTAAAACGTACAAAAATAAACTTCCTAGCGTGGAGACAGTTTGATCTTTTCACACAGATAATTGTAAAATAACAGTACGGAAAGCATAAAATCAAAACCATAAGTACTTACGCGGGGGGAAAGTTGATCAGGTGGGTAATTCAGTGAAGCACCTGAAAGCGCTGCAAGGAAAGCACTCGGATATGTCAAAAAACCCTAACAAAATTTGGAAGCTGGGCGATACGGCCGTTAATGCAGCTTATGGAAAACGAGTGAGGGTGTTTTCAAGTGCACGCACAAATTGAGAGGGAAGGCGTCACAATATAAATGATAATGGAACCCACTTTACTGCAGTCGTAGCTATATCTGCCTCTTGTTTGACTGCATCTCGGTGCTTTGAAGCCACCGGGAGAATGAAATGCCGCGATAAAAAAAAGCCAATCAATGCTGCAAGCAAACCAAAGCTTCCCACAAGGCTGCAATGGATGACTGATGTAGATTGGTTACCCTAACACAAACAAATGTTCACCACTGCAAAGGGGTTCATGACAATGGAAGTGATGCCAGAACTCGTTCAAAACCTCAATGAGTTTGTGCGAAAGACAGTACCATTGTATCTGCCAGTTTTGATATTGCTGGATGGGCACAGCTCCCGGAGGGGGGACGAATGGATCGTTTACTGCCAAGATACAAATATAACTGTTTTACAGCTGCCCGCGAAACTCTCGCACTTTCTGCAGCCATGCAATGTGTCCATAAACATGAGATAAAAGAGTTATAAGAGGAAAGTCAGAGACATACTTGTTCAAACGGGGCTTTATAGCAATGCGAATATTTCGTTTAAGATCCAGATGGGTGTCGAAGGCTTCAAGTATCTTAACCACCATATTGCTAAACACACCTTCATTGATTCGGGTATATGGCCGATAGGGATCCAGTTCTTCGAGAACCTACGACGCAGACTCAACGATAAAGCACTATAATCAGATGACAGTAGTCAAAAAGAACAAGGAAAGTTTGCAGATGACTTTACGGACTAGCGATCGCGCAGTCTACCATGAATTCTAAAAGATCATTGAGCGCGAGAAATTTCCGATCCCAGGCCATTGCCAAATCGAGCAGATGCTACAAGAAACCCGTTCCGCTCATCGTATTCTTTGGGAAGCTACGCCACTTCAGGCACCTGTTTGTAGTGGTAGAAAGAGCAATGTCGAATCTTGTGGAGCATCGGCCGCTATTCTCACCAATCGTATGTTAATGGGCGATATTATAAACATGAACAATATTGTGAAGAACTGCGGCAGTTTTGGAAGCAGTGGCTAGACAAAAGTAAGACGCTAACGCCATAATTATAGTGGAGTTGAATAGAATCAAGTCAGAGATGCGAATGACGATATTCCAATAAAAGAAGCCCGGAGTCGTCGCCAAGGCATTGCAAAAGGAGGCGGGAAAGTTAAAGAGTCGGCGGCAAGCGCTGTGCACGCCCTCCTGGGTTTAGCGTGAGATTGCTGAGCTCGGGAGCCGAAGTGAGCGGGTGTCCGAGGTTTGAAAGATTACCCCCTGTGTCCAATTTGGGAAGCCAGATTCAAAACGCGTCAAGTCAAACCTGTTTCTTTTGCGGTCGAAAGCAAGATCTTGACGCTCCAAAATTTTTGACAAATATCCCCCTTGAGAGGGATGCTCTGTACCTTGCAATGCTATCTTGTGAAACTTTACTCCACCTTTTACACTGTTTATTTTCTTAAGGAGATAGTTATTGGACGCCTTCGATCTTTAGAGCTTTCCCATTTCTTAGAGAATCTGTCTTGCGGAGTATAGATTTGAAATAATCTTCAAAATCAAGACACAGAACATAGAGAGGGACTCTTGGTTTCATTTACTTACCGAGAAAGACTCAAAACCTGAATAGCTTGACTATATCAAGTACTTCTCCGCGGAATAATCCTACTCGGAAACATTGAACGCGATGGAGCAAGGCTTTTCAAAAAATGGGTACTCTACTGCTGATCTTGAGGATGTGTTCGAGACATGCACAAACGTGACACAGTATCACCGTAACAAAAAATAAGTCACCAATCCATCCGGGAAATATTATCCCGGTAAAACATGCTAGTCCGTTTTGCAGGTAAACAGAAGACCATAGTAACTTCGGAGACTTAGTTCGTTTTGGTGAAAAAAATCAAGTACTTCTTCTATAACGGTGATGGAAACCAAAACGTTCATATGACTACTCTTCTGTAGAGGTGCGTGTTACGTAGGTAACACCACGCACAGATAAAGGTTTACGCAGCTCATAAATAATTCTACTCGGCCCTCATTGGCGATATTTATCGGCCCCAAATGCCCCGATGGGTTAAATGATATTTTGGTTTTGTACGAAATAAGCCAAGACCAATCTCGTGTTCCGCAAAAATATTTCGAAGCTCTCCCTCATGATCTCAAAGCAACACCTTGAGTTCGTGGACACTGATACTGTCATTTTACTACTCACTACCAAATGAAAAACATTCTCTACTACATATTACGGAGAGATACCCGAAAGTGATTTGAAATCCCTCTCTGGAAAGAATAACGGCCCATGTAGAGTCGAACGTAAATTACACGCATTAATTCTTCATAAATGGCACAAAAATGGAGTTACGATCCTGTACTGAGAAACAAATCGAGTCGAAGGACTCCCAAAATGCAGTTTTATAGAAGAGTGAGCTGAGTACATATTTTTCTGACATATGCCGTTAGTATTGGAGCTTCAAGTCTTATTTTTATTTCGTAGTCTAAGCTGAAATATTAGATCTTTATTAATGCCAGTAAGCTGCAGTAGTTGGCGTATAGGATTTATCTATCGCATTACTGTAGCAACGTTGATGGTATAGAAATGGAGTCAAGCTGCACAACATACATCGGACATTGCGGGAGCTAACTCCCCCCCAACTGAGTAACGTAAGACAAATTTTGGTTGAGGTCCGTACCTCTGCAGTTGGTACAGTCTACCGGGAGGATAGCCAGCTACCTCATTTGTTTCACTGTTTCTTGGGCGCCTGATTTGATCTAGCAACTTATTAACATTAGCCTCCTAGTCATCCTGTACCTACAGCTATTCAAGTGCGATTCTTTCCATTTTATGATACGAACTGAACTCTACTTAAACGGCGGAAGACAACTATGCCTCCTAGACCAGCCTGTGGTATCGAACGTACCCACCAATTGTACGTATGCCACGTGGCATTCCAGAATTTCTCATCCTGGATGTAGACAAAAGGTTTTTAACGGCGTGTCATCTTTAATTTGATGAGAATTTAGAATGGACTAGCAGCAATGTTATTCTCTTTTTGGTTTTTACAAGTATTGATCACCGAAAGAGTTGCTAATTGTACGAAGAGGAAGAGGCGTTTGTGTGCAACACAAATATTCACCAGAGCACAAGATTTTGACCACTTAAGCCGTCGCTCGTAACCAACCTGGCAGTGGTGCCTCTAAAACTACGAAAAATGATCATTAAAATACCATAGAAAGACATATTCAAATAGGAACAACTCACCGGTGGTTTCGACGAGAATTTTTATCAACGATATGGACCGGCATACATGTGCAATGGCTAGTGTATTTCAGGAGAGTAGTTGGATGCCAGAGACAGACATATGTAAGGATCTATTTAGATAATGGATGCCGTTAATGAAAGTGCAGACCTCGCCACCGCTGCTGTGAAATCAACGTTCGCAGAGTCAAGGCTTTAAGACTTGCATCTACTTTTGTAATTCATCTCTGTCAAAGAGTTCGTGAAGATATTAGTTTCTCGTCCGCATTTTTCACTTCGAAAATCGGGTATTTGGGTTTTATACTGCCAACTGCACTGTTCACACTTCTTTTTCTAGCTTTTTTTCCGGGTTTTCCGTTCTTATGCTACTACATGGCCCGCTTGAATACCTTTCTCTTATTAACTTTTCTTACTGCTGTTGTAAACGACCCGCATCTCTCGATCGCGCGGGCCTTTAAGCACGCACTTTCTCTTCATCATAAAAGAATTGGCAGAAAACACTCGAACTCAATCGTGAGGATTCTTCTGAAACCTATTTGTCCAGGGATGAATGGTACAGCCTTGGTCTTACATACCGTGGTTTTCATTCTGTTCTGAAGAGGAATCTTCTCTCCGGCCGACCACAAGAGAGAAGTAATTGGACTTGTCCGTGTTCTATCCCATGTTACTTTGGTCCTATACACGATTCAAGTTGGCGTATTAGACGTGAAACACTGGGATAGTTGCAGCATCCAGCGTCAATGAGATAAATATGTTTGACGGCCTCGAGAGGGGCGTGACACATATGGCTGATCCATGGTCTATGTCAACGCAACATGGTCTTAAAAATAATGACCTTTCTCTTTTATATCGTGAACTGCCTGCCACAGAAGCCGCCAGGGGGTATGTGTGTACTCTGAAGCTTCTTTACAAATGACTAGACTTTATTGGAAAGTACTGGGCTCGCTTAACAGCTTTTTAAAGTAATTCGGCCCCATTCTATGCTTTTGAACTGCGTCCTTTTCGAAATTCACAAAACAACTTTTTTGGGTAGTTCTGCTTCAAGTACATTGTTTTTGAATTCGTAAAATTAAGAATTCGACTGCATTCCATTCCTTGCCATGAAACATTTCTTGTAATCAGTTTAGTGGTAATCATAGCAACAAGAAGGTGCACTATTTTTTTTTTAGCCAAAGCCAATGTATTTCTAATGCATAATTTATAGCCTATTTCTGAGATCCGGATTCTTCCTCATTATACCATTACGCCTTTTTAAAAAGGTCACAAAGTGCTATATGGCTGTATGTCAGGTGCAGAGCGTACGATCGTCTACATTTAAAGAACGCGTCACATCTCGATTTTGATCAAGAAAATTATTCTTCAGAAAATGGATACAAATACCAGCATTTTAGTGCACACGTATCCGCACTTTAGACTCGAGGAGTAAATCGGCTTTAATATTTGAGCACGAGTATCGAGTCGTCCATTTTTAATTCAGGATCTAAGAATCCGATGTTTTAATGGATGGGTTTGATCCTATTTCTTTCCCAGTTATTCGTCTCAGTGCGTGAGATATAGATCACGTACTTGTTTTGATTGATATTTTAATATCTTTCTATTAAAGGTAGTTTGGTGCCGCACACGTTTTCATTCTCAGTGAAGGGCATTCTCCCACCGCACAATGGTCAGCAACAGCTCTTTTCTTTCAAAAGATTATACTTTTTCTCAGTAAAACTGCCACCTCGAAAGGATGTATACCCCTTTAACACATGAAAGCTGCAGTCTTCATCAACGAAAGTATCTGGATTGTAACAATCCGTTCACAAGCTACTCTTTATTTATTGAGTATGGCGTCAAAAGATAGTTTATTAACGTCTCTAGAAGTGTCTGGAATTTGCCTAGCTCAGCTCTCTGTGCTGAACAACTTAAAAATTCGTCCTAAATTTCTCCAAGAGGGATAATCTAAAGTCTATACAAAGGCGTGGTGCTTTCGATTAACAAGAGCATCAGGAAACTCAGTAAAGTAAAGTTTTAGTCAACCTTCCGCCTACCTACTTCTATTTATATCACTGGTAGCATTGAAACCGTTACGGCAGCTGTGGCCGCTCCGAGTGAAAAAGAAAAGCCGCCTATATAAATGTGGAATTTTTTGAAGTGCAAATTTTTTTATGTGAATTGTTTTAGAACAATCTTGAATTTTCGAGATTTAGTTTTTGTTTCAATTTCTGTTATTTTTAAAAGAGGACCAATTATACTGGAAATTTTCTTGTTTTAATTGGAAGCTTAATTGAAAATCAACTGTGCTGACTCGTCAAAACTGTGTACAGTGGATGACAGTTGGTTAATCTGTTGGCAGGAGAGCCAGGTAGCCGTTGAACTAATACTGGGGCTACAGCTACTAGCTATTAGGGGTCGGAGCCACCCCTGCAGATTGCTTTGGCTAGCCCGTAGATACTGGGTGCAGGTAAAGGCGGAAGATTACCGAACACTGTTTTACGGACCACGTGTATCTGCGGTAAAGTCAAGTGTCTTCTTCAACCCTTCTGACTTGCTGGCTAGTAGAAAGGTTAAAACTGCTGCGCACGGATTTCGAGTAACGCTTGTGAGCAAAACACAGTCAAGCCTTGGACGAGGTAGACGTTTCTGAGTTCTCTCAGCGCGCTGTAAACTATATCTCACAGTCGAATTGTGAAGCTGCGTTATTAAAGTAAGGACACCGTGAAGGATCAAATTGATGACATCACACCCTGTGATTTTAGGTGGACTGATGGGGATATCCGGAAAAGATGTTTGAGCATTATTTACCTAGTGTCACTTACTGTCAGAGTTATTGAATTTTAGAACACTTCCGGTTAAAAGGATATACTTGAGACAAAAGGACCTTCCTTTCGGGTGCTAAGGATATCAAGAAGAAGAAGATTTTTGAAAAGAAGAAAGACTGTTGCATATGTCTTTTATGAAACCGTCAAAGCTTGATAAGTTTGATGGCCGCGGTGATGCCTTGTCTGTTCCTGCATGGTTACAATCTGTTGAGAAATATCTTCGTGTCGTTTAAATTTGGCAAGATGGTGACATAGATGCACGTACTGCAGTCTACCTCACTCCACCTTCCATGACGGGTACCGCTACAAACTGGTAGATTACGCTGGTATTGGAAAAAAGGTTTCGCCTACTTGGAGAGCCTTTATACTCTTTGTCGAGAACGAATTTGTGCTCCAAGAAAGTATTGTGAGAGTACCAGACAGACAATGTAGGCTAGACCCCACCACCAGTGTAGCCATCTATTTGTCTGATTTTCAAAACCTTGGGATCCAAAGATAAGTAATTCCGAGAAGCTGGATAGATTCAGCGAAAGATTCAAGCCTCATATTTTCCTAGAAATTTTAAAAGGCAGGCCAAAGTTGTTTTAAAAATCCAAAAAGATTGTGCTAGACGTCGATGGAGCTTTCTATGCTGCAGGATTCTTATCTAAGCGGAGATTTAGGTTCAGTACATGTTTCCAGAATGGATCACTTCCCATGGAGATTGGAAATGTCCAAAGGCAAAATAATCAGCCAGAAATGAGTGCTGAGCATATCAGAAATTTGAAAGACAATGCCTGTTTTTATTGTCAGAAGTCTAGATGCCGTCCATGAAAAGACAATAATGGGAAGAACCAGCAAAAGAGAAAGAATGTCCAGGGGATCAGCACCAAAACGAACTGGATTCCTGAAACTGACTCGCGTTCTCAGGAAGGTTGAGTGGTTCACGTAAAAGAATAGAAAACACTCGGATTGGTCACAAAGAGAGTGTGATCAACCGATTGGAGAGCGCGTTGAAATCTATAAATGAAGAAATGAAGACTTTAAGAAGAGAAGAGTGCTGTGATGTACCAAAGTATCTCAAGGGCAGAGTCAAATACCATGATTAGAAGTGTAAATGACAACACTTTTACGGCAAGACCTATACCCGTGGAGTTCTACTTGTAATGAGTGGTACCATGAATGGACTTAGCAGAAAAGAATGGAAAGATGGTGGATGAAACAGTTATGTGGTAAGCAGAGAGTTTTTGGGTTAGTATAGAAACAGAAGTATCTTTGACAGTTGTCAGGAAAACGTTACAGTTGAGCACTCTCAGAGAAGAACAAAAGAAGAAGCATTGGAACTCACATTCAATGGAACTTCACGACTTGAAGCTCAGACATATACGTCTAATTGGATCGCTGTCAATTGCAAGTATGATGTTCTGTTCGGAATGATTTGGCATGTTGCCCATAAACCAACAATCGATTATGAACTAAGGATTGTGAGGGTTGGACCCAGTGTCATTCCAGTGATTCGAAA
>JAHNZQ020000277.1:1013980-1026824 GCA_019155205.2 Gracilaria vermiculophylla
TCTTGAGTATTTTTATTAGCTTACACGTGAATAGGAAGGCCAGATCAAATGCATCAGAAAAAGCATAAAGCTCAGCACCCGTATGAGAGCATACTCTATCGCGACTGTTATAGGTACTAGAATGTGAGAAATTTTGGTGTCCAAATTTATCTGAGAAGGAAATGAGGTCCCCTATATTAGAATGCTGGGGCGGGGTGTTTGTTAGTGAGCTTTTCCTGTAGACCTAGAATTTTGGAGGATTCCATTAAATTTTTCATGCAGAATGCCTCGATGAGGGGTAGCATGTATCTGAAGTGCACTGCCCTCCGTGGAGGTTTTCTTCGGACCTTTGCCGGTTCACTAAATTCAGGTTAGCCATACTTCTGAGAACGATTAATGTCGCAAGTGCGATTCGCGTCCGTCTGCGCCGTGAATTCCAGAGTAACCGATCCGGCATGTGTCGCGTGCCATGGCGCGAGCGCGGCAGCCACGCGTGGCCCACTGGCTACAGTATGGGCGCCGATTGGTGCCTGCCTTGCACAGTTGATTTAGTATTCTTCGCTACTTTACTTATTTAGTTACTTAAACCATTTGGTTCCGAAAGCTACGGTACTTAGGGCAACGGCACTTCAGCTGTCGGGCCCAGGAAACCGCATCAAGTGGGATCTTTGGTCTAAACTTGCCGCCAACTTGGGTGTCTCTCTCCACCTTGGAGAAGTACGCCATGGACTACGATATCGAACCGCCCGTGACGCCCAGAAACATTGTCTGGACTATTCCACACTTCTTTTAGGGTCGCCGTCGTAGGAGTTTATCTCCACCAAGTCTCCGGTTTACCTCTTTTCGACAACGTCCGCCGCCAGCTCAAAGCGGCTTGCCCGATACCCGCGCGGCCCCATATGCTACCTGGCCGCGCTGAGATAGCCCGACACATTGCAAGGAAATTTCATCGTACTTACGGAAACTGCCTCAAGCACAGGACTTGCTGGATTCTCGATTTATCCACTCGTCTTTTTTTTGCACTCCCGCCGACGTCTTGGCTCCGGAGTTCGGCCTGGCTGGCGTACCTCGCCCGAAGAAGGATCTGCCCTTGAACCACCTCGTGAAAGGGGGGTTTGAACATCCTTCTCGGTAATTTCCCCTTTAGGGTATTGCTTTACAGTATCCTCCGAATGATGAAATTAGTGTGGTCGATGCGGGAAACATCATATTGTTCTTCTATAATGTGAGTGAGAAGATTGATAAGAGAGAAAATGTATTGGCCAGTATGCACGAGCCATACCGTATTGAATGCATGGAGAGAAGTTTGTTTTCCAAGATGATAACTGACCGTTACACATAATCTATATTGGTGACAGGAAGGCTTTTAGAAGCAAACATTAAGGTAAGGGAATGGGAAGCGGACGCACCGGACTTCAAACCTATTGGAAATATATGGTGACTTTTTTCAAGAATGGTGCATGGCCATGGAAGGCAGTCTATTACAGTTTAAGATTTGAAGCACGGTATTTAGAATTACTATGATAATGGTTCATTTTCCACACTAAGTGGCTACATTAATTCATTGCCGAAACGGTGTATTAGCGTTATGTATCAATAAGGAGGAAATACAAGCTACTGAGTCGGCAAGATACACTTCAAGTCGATACAGTTGTTTTGTTTTTGAAATTATTTTGCAACTTCAATTTACTTGAGAACATGATATTGTAGTCGCACAGTACCGAACTTACGATTGTTTTACTTTAGCACCAATGTGGTATGATTGTGAAACAGACTGGAAGTAAGGATATTAAAAAATACAGACGCTTCAATATGAAGAAAAACTGGAATTCTTGAGACAAAATGGACTATAGTGTAGCAAGATTGTAAAAATTGTTCGAATACCATACTTTGGCGGAATGACCCGTGATTACGGTGAAGTGCACTCCAGTTAGACAGAGACGGAGTGTGGAGAGCGCCCACACCAAGGCAATGCACTCCTTCTCCGAAATGGAATAGGTCCTCTCGTGAACTCTAAGAGTCCTGGACCAATATCCAAATGGTTTGCGCTCTTCTTTGGGGCTTGTATGAAATAGTGGACAAAACACTTTGTGGTCGCTGGAATCTGTATCCACGGAGTAAGAGAGGCGTAGCTTGGGGAGTGATAAGATTGGAGTTGTTTTGAGTACCCTGATCAGGGAATGAAAAGCAGGCGACTGACTGGTGGTGAATGGCGAGAGCTTCGGCGGCTGCCATTTCTGCTGTACTGCGTTAAGCGGGGCAGCGGTATACGAAAAACGCGGTACAAAACGTTGATAAAAGTTGACTAGTCCAAAAAAGTATCTCAATACCATTTGCGTCCGGGGGTTTTGGGCCTCAGCGAGTCACTTGACTCGAAATATTCTGATCATAAGCCGTGCGGGACGGATGATGTGACGCAGATAGTTTATAATATCTTTACGGAATTCATACTTTTTGAGCTTCGGGGAAATACCTGCATCATGCATTACCGTTATCGCGTTTTGCAAATGGGTGAGATGATCATCTAAGTGTTTGGAGAAGATGATTAAGTCGTCCAGGTACACAAGGCAAGTCCGCCATTCGAAGCGGTTCATGAGGACATCGATAGCCTTTTGAAACGTTGCGGGAGCATTGGTCAGAACAAATGGTATCTACTCGAATCGGTAAGGTCCAGCGTGGCATACAAATGCCATTTTGTCACGGTCTTCCTCCCTGACGGGGACCCGCCAGTATCTACAATCGGTCTCGAGAGCCATGAACATAGTAACATCACCGTGGGAGTCTTTGCACTCGTCAATAAGAGGGTAGGGCAGGTATCCCGGATAGTCGCGGCATTATGCCGGCCGTAGTCTGTGCACAATCTTCATGACCAATCCAATTTTAGCGCAAGGACCACAGAGGAGGCCCCCGGAGATAGTGCTGGCTGTATGAATCCGGCATGGAGCATGCGCTCCATTTGGAACTCTTCCTCCTTTCGAGCCTTTGCCTCAGTCCTGTAGGGCGTTTTCGCGATTTTCCGAGTGCTCGGCTCCCAATCTATCCGAAATTCGACGCAACTAATCTTGCTTAGCGAACCATCCCATATCGGGGTAGATTTCCGCAATATTGCGCGGAAACGCTCCCGATGCGAGGCGGGCCCATGGGACAAGTTCAATTCTTCGAGAGCTCTCACGGGGTCAATCCGATCATAGCTCGTCGGAAGTGGGGTCGGGGAGGCAGGAATAATCTGGTGACATGGTTTTCCCGTTTTCTCAGTACCTTCCAGTAGATCGGTGATTCCGCTGTGGGCAGAGTTCACCTCCGCATCGGGCGCCTTCCCGTCTTCCGCCATCACGAGGAAAAGTACCTGGACGGCCACAATCCTTGTGCGGATCATCGCGAATAGATTTGGCGTGACGGATCCAAGCACTTGATATTTAACCAGATACTGTGTTATGTCACCGAGATTCGTTATAAAGATCCCAAATGGGCAGTTAGGCACGATTTGCACGATTTCATTTGCATCTTCGAGGCGACTCTGCAAATACAACGATGTTGCCGGCTGAACAACCCTCGAACCGTGTTGACGGGAGTTGACCTGAACAAGGACCTGCGTGGCGGGGGTTATCGTTACTAATCCCGCGCTGCGAAGCTTGGTCGACACCCGGGTTTCCGGCGGCGCATTATGCGCGGTAGACAGACGCACCTGCTTTCTGGTATCCCGCCAAAGCGGTTGTCGGACGATGGGGATTTGAGACCCGTATTCAAACTCCTACTGATTCAGAAGAGGGCCGACAGTCTCTACAAACCTATCGCAGTAGTCGAATCCGAGGATCATGGGCGTGGCCAGAGAACGGCACACAATAAGAGTGAGCTTGACTACCAACCTTCTCAATTGCATAACTCTATCAATGGTCCTAACCGTTTTTAACGGATTGTTCTTCACGTCCGAGACGTCCAGTATCGCATCTGTGCAAATTTGAGACCACAGAACAGGAAATAGTACCTTCTTGACAACGAAATTAGGCCCAGCTCAAGTGTCGAGGACCGAAAGAAAATCGCACTATATACTGCAAGCGCAGTCCGAGATCAGCGTAAACCCTACAGTTTCGCTTCGCCATCACTAAGACTCTATCCGGGTGTAGACTATGCTTTATCCATCTCCACGGTCGACGCAAAACATCTAAGTGCTCAGAGTTCGCGTCTACTGTATCTTTCCTCGAGAAACGTTTCACCTAAGAGCAATGCGGCGGCGCCTTGGGCGTCGTCAGCTTCATCT
Source organism: Gracilaria vermiculophylla (assembly GCA_019155205.2). Taxonomy (NCBI): domain Eukaryota; phylum Rhodophyta; class Florideophyceae; order Gracilariales; family Gracilariaceae; genus Gracilaria; species Gracilaria vermiculophylla. The sequence goes on from JAHNZQ020000277.1 coordinate 1,018,218, forward strand.
CTGAGGACTCCTGTCTCCGTGGGGAGGCTCCTCAACTTAGTTTCCCTGAACGTGCTTCACTTCGGGCTGATTCCTCCAGCACAAGTGTGTCATTGTGTTGGGGGAGATGTTGGGCTCGAGCGGCGTAGGTGGGACTTTCATGGCGGTCGGCAAATGATTCTGTAGTTTCTGGCGTCAGCTACTGGTGCGCAAGCGAGGTGTGAGCCAGCGCGGCAGGGAAACCCGTTTTTGTACGTAAATACGACAACATCAGCACTGCTGCCTTTTTTTCCGGGATAGGGATTTGTAATGGGTAACCTGCTCCTCCATCGTCTTTAAAGGAAGAGAGCACTGCGGAGATGTGTGGGAGGTGTGTGTCTCCAAATAACGCACAAATTTCCGACAACTCAAGATGGATGAAGTAGAGGAGCGGCGTTCTAGTTTTCGACTGACCTACTACAATTCCAGTTATGAGCCCAATCAGGACGCTGAAACCTCTTCATTCCGTTTACATAAGTTAAAAAAGCGGTTCGGGATAGGCCGTTGCCATTATAGAGAGCTTGTGCCCTCTGCAGAGCTCCCGTTGCTGTACCACACAAATCTTTCGTCTTCGACGGTAAATCCAATGCCGGTACTGACCAAACATCATCGCCAAGACGGTTAAAGCTGTCATGATCCAGTTCAGGAGTACCACTGGTATCCAGTGAAAGGTAGGAGCTCTCTTAACCAATCATTAGCACCTACGATGGAGAGAAAAGATTTGTATCAGACATTTAGCATGCTAGGAATTACATACGGGAGATAGCGAGTGATGGGCGTAAAACTTACAAAAATAAACTTCATAGCGTGGAGACAGTTTGATCTTTTCACACAGATAATTGTAAAATAACAGTACGGAAAGCATAAAATCAAAACCATAAGTACTTACGCGGGAAGAAAGTTGATCAGGTGGGTAATTTAGTGAAGCACCTGAAAGCGCTGCAAGGAAAGCACCCGGTTATGTCAAAAAACCCTTACAAAATTTGGAATCTGGGCGATACGGCCGTTAATGTAGCTTATGGAAAACGAGTGAGGGTGTTTTCAAGTGCACGCACAAATTGAGAGGGAAGGCGTCACAATATAAATGATGATGGAACCCACTTTACAGCAGTCGTAGCTATATCTGCCTCTGGTTTGACTGCACCTCGGTGCTTTGTAGCCGCCGGGAAAATGAAATGCCGCGATAAAAAAAGCCAATCGATGCTGCAAGCAAACCAAAGCTTCCCACAAGGCTGCAATGGATGACTGATGTAGATTGGTTACCCTAACACAAACAAATGTTCACCACCGCAAAGGGGTTCATGAAAATGGAAGTGATGCCAGAACTCGTTCAACACTTCAATGAGTTACTGCGAAAGACAGTACCATTGTATCTGCCAGTTTTGATATTGCTGGATGGGCACAGCTCCCGGAGGGGGGACGAATGGATCGTTTACTGCCAAGATACAAATATAACTGTTATACAGCTGCCCGCGAAACTCTCGCACTTTCTGCAGACATGCAATGTGTCCATAAACATGAGATAAAAGAGTTAAAAGAGGAAAGTCAGAGACATACTTGTTCAAACGGGGCTTTATAGCAATGCGAATATTTCGTTTAAGATCCAGATGGGTGTCGCAGGCTTCAAGTCTCTTAACCACCATATTGCTAAACAAACCTTCATTGATTCGGGTATATGGCCGATAGGGATCCAGTTCTTTGAGAACCTACGACGCAGACTCAACGACAAAGCACTATAATCAGATGACAGTAGTCAAAAAGAACAAGGGAAGTTTGCAGATGACTTTACGGACTAGCGATCGCGCAGTCTACTATGAATTCTAAAAGATCATTGAGCGCGAGAAATTTCCGATCCCAGGCCATTGCCAAATCGAGCAGACGCTACAAGAAACCCGTTCCGCTCATCGTATTCTCTGGGAAGCTACGCCACTTCAGGCACCTGTTAGTAGTGGTAGAAAGAGCAATGTCGAATCTTGTGGAGCATCGGCCGCTATTCTCACCAATCGTATGTTTATGGGCGATATTATAAACATGAACGATATTGTGAAGAACTGCGGCAGTTTTGGAAGCAGTGGCTAGACAAAGGTAAGACGCTAACGCCATAATTATAGTGGAGTTGAACAGAATCAAGTCAGAGATGCGGATGACGATATTCCAATAAAAGAAGCCTGGAGTCGTCGCCAAGGCATTGCAAAAGGAGGCGGGAAAGTTAAAGAGTCGGCGGCAAGCGCTGTGGACGCCCTCCTGGGTTTAGCGCGGGATTGCTGAGATCGGGAGCCGAAGCGAGCGGGTGTCCGAGGTTTGAAGGATTACCCCCTGTGTCCAATTGGGGAAGCCAGATTCAAAACGCGTCAAGTCAAACCTGTTTCTTTTGCGGTCGAAAGCAAGATCTTGAAGCTCCAAACTTTTTGACGAATATCCCCCTTGAGAGGGCTGCTCTGTACCTTACAATGCTATCTTGTGAAACTTTATTCCACCTTTTACACTATTTTTTTTTCTTAAGGAGATAGTTATTGGACGCCTTCGATCTTTAGAGCTTTCCCATTCCTTAGAGAATACGTCTTGCGGAGTATAGATTTGAAATAATCTTCAAAAACAAGACACAGAACCTAGAGAGGGACTCTCGGTTTCATTTACTTACCGAGAAAGACTCAAAACCTGAATAGCTTGACTATATCGAGTACTTCTCTGCGGAATAATCCTATTCGGGAACATTGAACGCGATGGAGCAAGGCTTTTCAAAAAATGGGTACTCTACTGCTGATCTTGAGGATGTGTTCGAAACATGCAGAAACATGACACAGTATCCCGTAACAAAAAATAATTCACCAATCCATCCGGGAATAAATATTCCGGTAAAACATGCTAGTCCGTTTTGTAGGTAAACATAAGACCATAGTAACTTCGGAGACTTAATTCGTTTTGGTGAAAAAAGTCAAGTACTTCTTCTATAACGGTGATGGAAACCAAAACGTTCATATGACTACTCTTCTGTAGAGGCGCGTGTTACGTAGGTAACACTACGCACAGATAAGGGTTTACGCAGCTCATAAATAATTCTTCTCGGCCTTCATTGGGGATATTTATCGGCCCCAAATGGCCCGATGGGTTAAATGATATTTTGGTTTTGTACGGAATAAGCCAAGACCAATCTGGTGTTCCGCAAAAATATTTCGAGGCTCTCCATCATGATCTCAAAGCAACACCTTGAGTTCGTGGACACTGATACTGTCAGTTTACTACTCACTACCAAATGAAAAAAATTCTCCACTACATATTACGGAGAGATACCCGAAAGTGATTTGAAATCCCCCTCTGGAAAGAATAACGGCCCATGTAGAGTCGAACGTAAATTACACGCATTAATTCTTCATAAATGGCACAAAAATGGAGTTACGATCCTGTACTGAGAAACAAATCGAGTCGAAGGACTCCCAAAATGCAGTTTTATAGAAGAGTGAGCTGAGTACATATTTTTCTGACATATGCCGTTAGTATTGGAGCTTCAAGTCTTATTTTTATTTCGTAGTCTAAGCTGAAATATTAGAACTTTATTAATGCCAGTAAGCAGCAGCAGTTGGCGTATAGGATTTCTCTATCGCATTACTGTAGCGACGTTGATGGAATAGAAATGGATTCAAGCTGCACAACATACATGGGACATTGCGGGAGCTAACCCCCCCCCCCAACTGAGTAACGTAAAACACATTTTGGTTGAGGTCCGTACCTCTGCAGTTGGTACAGTCTACCGGCAGGTTAGCCAGCTACCTCATTTTTTTCACTGTTTCTTGGGCGCCTGATTTGATTTAGCAACTTATTAACATTAGCCTCCTAGTCATCCTGTACCTACAGCTATTCAAGTGCGATTCTTTCCATTTTATGATACCAACTGAACTCTACTTAAACGGCGGAAGACAACTATGCCTCCTAGACCAGCCTGTGGTACCGAACGCACCCACCAATTGTACGTATGCTACGTGGCATTCCAGAATTTCTCATCCTGGATGTAGACAAAAGGTTTTTAACGGCGTATCATCTTTAATTTGATGAGAATTTAGAATGGACTAGCAGCAATGTTATTCTCTTTTTGGTTTTTACAAGTATTGATCACCGAAAGAGTTGCTAATTGTACGAAGAGGAAGAGGCGTTTGTGTGCAACACAAATATTCACCAGAGCACAAGATTTTGACCACTTAAGCCGTCGCTCGTAACCAACCGGGCAGTGGTGCCTCTAAAACTACGAAAAATGATCATTTAAATACCATAGAAAGACATATTCAAATAGGAACAACTCACCGGTGGTTTCGACGAGATTTTTTATCAACGATATGGACCGGCGTACATGTGCAATGGCTAGTGTATTTCAGGGGAGTAGTTGGATGCCAGAGACAGACATATGTAAGGATCTATTTAGATAATGGATGCCGTTAATGAAAGTGCAGACCTCGCCGCCGCTGCTGTGAAATCAACGTTCGCAGAGTCAAGGCTTTAAGACTTGCATCTACTATTGTAATTCATCTCTGTCAAAGAGTTCGTGAAGATATTAGTTTCTCGTCCGCATTTTTCTCTTCGAAAATCGGGTATTTGGGTTTTATACTGCCATCTGCACTGTTCACACTTCTTTTTCTAGCTCTTTTTCTGGTTTTTCCGTTCTTATGCTACTACATGGCCCGCTTGAATACCTTTCTCTTATTAACTTTTCTTACTGCTGTAGTAAACTACCCGCATCTTCCGATTGCGCGGGCCTTCAAGCACGCACTTTCTCTTCATCATAAAAGAATTGGCAGAATACACTCGAACTCAATCGTGAGGATTCTTCTGAAACCTATTTGTCCAGGGATGAATGGTACAGTCTTGGTCTTACATACCGTGGTTTTCATTCTGTTCTGAAGGGGAATCTTCTCTCCGGCCGACCACAAGAGAGAAGTAATTGGACTTGTCCGTGTTCTATCCCATGTTACTTTGGTCCTATACACGATTCAAGTTGGCGTATTAGACGTGAAACACTGGGATAGTTGTAGCATCCAGAGTCAATGAAATAAATATGCTTGACGGCCTCGAGAGGGGCGTGACACATATGGCTGATCCATGGTTTATGTAAACGCAACATGGTCTTAAAAATAATGACCTTTCTCTTTTATATCGTGAACTGCCTGCCACAGAAGCCGCCAGGGGGTATGTGTGTACTCTGAAGCTTCTTTACAAATGACTAGACTTTATTAGAAAGTACTGGGCTCGCTTAACAGCTTTTTAAAGTGATTCGGCCCAATTCTGTGCTTTTGAACTGCGTCCTTTTCGAAATTCACAAAACAAACTTTTTGGGTAGTTCTGCTTCAAGTACATTGTTTTTGAATTCGTAAAATTAAGAATTCGACTGCATTCCATTCCTTGCCATGAAACATTTCTTGTAATCAGTTTAGTGGTAATCATGGCAGCAAGAAGGTGCACTATTTTTTTTTTAGCCAGAGCCAATCTATTTGTAATGCATAATTTATAGCCTATTTCTGAGATCCGGATTCTTCCTCATTATACCATTACGCCTTTTTAAAAAAGTCAGAAAGTGCTATATGGCTGTATGTCATGTGTAGAGCGTACGATCGTCTACATTCAAAGAACGCGTCACATCTCGACTTTGATCAAGAAAATTATTCATCAGAAAATGGATACAAATACCAGCATTTTAGTGCACACGTATCCGCACTTTAGACTTGAGGAGTAAATCGGCATTAATATTCGAGCACGAGTATCGAGTCGTCCGTTTTTAATTCAGGATCTAAGAATCCGATGTTTAATGGATGGCTTTGATCCTATTTCTTTCCCAGTTTTTCGTCTCAGTACGTGAGATATAGATCACGTAATTGTTTTGATTGATATTTTAATATCTTTCTATTAAAGGTAGTTTGGTGCCGCACACGTTTACATTCTCAGTGAAGGGCATTCTCCCACCGCACAATAGTCAGCAACAGCTCTTTTCTTTCAAAAGACTATACTTTTTCTCAGTAAAACTGCCACCTCGAAAGGATGTACACCCCTTTAACACATGAAAGCTGCAGTCTTCATCAACGAAAGTATCTGGATTGTAACAATCCGTTCACAAGCTACTCTTTATTTATTGAGTACGGCGTCAAAAGATAGTTTATTGACGTCTCTAGAAGTGTCTGGAAATTGCCCAGCTCAGCTCTCTGTGCTGAAAAACTTACAAATTCGTCCTAAATTTCTCCAAGAGGGATAATCTAAAGTCTATACAAAGGCGTGGTGCTTTCGATTAACCAGAGCATCAGGAAACTCAGTAAAGTAAAGTTTTAGTCAACCTTCCGCCTACCTACTTCTATTTATATCACTGGTAGCATTGAAACCGTTACGGCAGCTGTGGCCGCTCCGAGTGAAAAAGAAAAACCGCCTATATAAATGTGGAATATTTTGAAGTGCAAATTTTTTTATGTGAAATGTTTTAGAACAATCGTGAATTTTCGAGATTTAGTTTTTGTTTCAATTTCTGTTATTTTTAAAAGAGGACCAATTATACTCGAAATTGTCTTGTTTTAATTGGAAGCGTAATTGAAAATCAACTGTGCTGACTCGTCAAAACTGTGTAAAGTGGATGACGGTTGGTTAATATGTTGGCAGGAGAGCCAGGTAGCCGTTGAACTAATACTGGGGCTACAGCTACTAGCTATTGGGGGTCGGAGCCACCCCTGCAGATTGCTTTGGCTAGCCCGTAGATACTGGGTGCAGGTAAAGGCGGAAGATTACCGAACACTGTTTTACGGACCAGGTGTATCTGCGGTAAAGTCAAGTGTCTTTTTCAACCCTTCTGACTTGCTGGCTAGTAGAAAGGTTAAAACTGCTGCGCACGGATTTCGAGTAACGCTTGTGAGCAAAACAAAGTCAAGCCTTGGACGAGGTAGACGTTTCTGAGTTCTCTCAGCGCGCTGTAAACTATATCTCACAGTCGAATTGTGAAGCTGCGTTATTAAAGTAAGGACATTGTGAAGGATCAAATTGATGACATCACACCCTGTGAATTTAGGTGGACTGATGGGGATATCCGGAAAAGATGGTTGAGCATTACTTGCTTAGTGTCACTTACTGTCAGAGTTATTTAATTTTAAACACTTCCGGTCAAGAGGATATACTTGAGACAAAAGGACCTTCCTTTCGGGTGCTAAGGATCTCAAGAAGAAGAAGATTTTTGAAAAGAAGAAAGACTGTTCCATATGTCTTTTATGAAACCGTCAAAGCTTGATAAGTTTGATGGCCGCGATGATGCCTTGTCTGTTCCTGCATGGTTACAATCTGTTGAGAAATATCTTCGTGTCGTTTAAATTTGGCAAGATGTTGACATAGATGCACGTACTGCAGTCTATCTCACTCCACCTGACATGACGGGTACCGCTCCAAACTGGTAGATTACGCTGGTATTGGAAAAAAGGTTTCGCCTACTTGGAGAGCCTTTAAACTCTGTGTCGAGAACGAATTTTTGCTCCTAGAAAGTATTGTGAGAGTACCAGACAGACAATGTAGGCTAAAGCCCACCACCAGTGTAGCCATCTATTTGTCTGTTTTTGGAAACCTTGGGATCCAAATATAAATAATTCCGAGAAGCTGGCTAGATTCAGCGAAAGATTCAAGCCTCATATTTTCCTAGAATTTTTAAAAGGCAGTCCAACGTTGTTTTAAGAATCCAAAAAGATTGTGCTAGACGTAGATGGAGCTTTCTATTATGCAGGATTCTTATCTAAGCGGAAATTTAGGTTCAGTACATGTTTCCAGAATGGATCAATTCCCATGGAGATTGGAAATGTCCAAAGGCAAAATAATCAGCGAGAAATGAGTGCTGAGCATATCAGAAATTTGAAAGACATTGCCTGTTTTTTTTGTCAGGAGTCTAGATGCCGTCCATGAAAAAACAAGAATGGGAAGAACCAGCAAAAGAGAAAGAATGTGCAGGGGATCAACACCGAAACGAACTGGATTCCTGAAACTGACTCGCGTCCTCAGGAAGATTGAGTGGTTCACGTAAAAGAATAAAAAACACTCGGATTGGTCACAAAGAGAGTGTGATCAACCGGTTGGAGAGCGCGTTGAAATCTCTAAAAGAAGAAATGAAGACTTTAAGAAGAGAAGAGTGCTGTGATGTACCAAAGTATCTCAAGGGCAGAGTCTAATACCATGATTAGAAGTGTAAATGACAACACTTTTACGGCAAGACCTATACCCGTGGAGTTCTACTTGTACTGAGTGGTACCATGAATGGACTCAGCATAAAAGAATGGAAAGATGGTGGATGAAACAGTAATGTGGTAAGCAGAGAGTTTCTGGGTTAGTATAGAAACAGAAGTATCTTTGACGGTTGTCAAGAAAACGTTTCAGTTGAGCACTCTCAGAGAAGAACAAAATAAGAAGCATTGGAACTCACATTCAATGGAACTTCACGACTTGGAGCTCATACATATACGTCTAATTGGATCGCTGTCAATTGCAAGTATGATGTTCTGTTCGGAATGATTTGGCATGTTGCCCATAAACCAACAATCGATTCTGAACTAAGGATTGTGAGGGTTGAACCCAATGTCATTCCAGTGATTC
>JAHNZQ020000277.1:1033576-1045807 GCA_019155205.2 Gracilaria vermiculophylla
AGTGCGAAACGCTTGCGTTGAATACATTTAGTGGAAAGCATTATAGAGAAGGAAGCCCAGAAGAAGGCCACCAATCAATAATAAGAGAAGAATTCAAGGCGGGGTCTGATACGTTTCTGTAATTATCTGGCTCTGTGCCGTGGTGAGACGAGCATTAGGCGCATGCCACATTTCTGACCGGCCTGTGGCACTTTCTCAAAACGCATTCAACTACCAGAAATACTAGAATTGAATTCCTGTAAAGCAGTACTAGAACGTGCTGCGCTACAGTTTGAGTTCTTAGGCGACATCTTGGAATCGATACGCATTCTTTATTAAGGTCCTTCGAGTTTCGGCTCTGCGTCTTTTTTCCTTGCGGATCGTCATCCTCTTAGTCTGGATACGGCATATAGCACGGAATACTCACCCGTCTTGTGTCACCAAGTAGATGCATCCATCCACTAGTGTGGATATGATGATATAAAGTAACAGTTCAACATGTAATGACTCGGAAATTTAATTTGACTTCTAACTTGGGTAGTAAAGCCGATCTCATTGCCGTTTCTCTTTAGCAGGCCTAACGTTTGATACGTCCTATAAAAGAGTTTTTTTGGATTTTTTTGTATTAACTCCTGGCGTTTTTAACAAAAAAACGAAGTCGTAGAAATCAAGACAAAGTGTCGTACAAAATGATATTGTTCTCGCGCATAATTTTCACATCTTGCACGTGCTCAGATCGTATCCATCAAGAAAATCGGCGTTCGAACAGCATTTATGAAGCTAAACAATCTGGTCAGTTTTCAATCGTTTCAGGCTTCGTGGTCGCCCAAGCACGGTCCGTTGAATTCCTCCTGACTTGATCCTTCACGGCGTCTGCCGTCTCCATGACACACTGATTCCGAACATCACAGTTCATAGCACGCTTCTGAGATGCGTGAGAGGCAGCGATCTTGCGCCTGTACCTGCGGTTCTGCGCTAAAAGCTCCACCAGTGCTTTTCTACGCGGAGGCAGCTCAATAAGGTGACGAAGGTGTGCAGCACTTTCTAGGCAAAAACGACTTGTGGTCTTTTCCGTTAAAGTCTTCGGTACTGACTCTGCCGTCAAATTAAGTCCACTTGAAGTGTCATTTCTCATGGTGCCACGCTCATTGACACCAGATTCCGGAACCAACCTGCGGGAGTTTTTCAAGAAAACGTTCACCAGAAACGGCAGAAAAACGTTACTTGTACCCTTTTGAATAGTCTATAAATCGGTGTTCTGCATTTTGGAAATATCTGGACCTCGTTATGGGCCCACAAGCCCGTTTTCTGAAACGTACTACGGATATTTCCGACCGTCATTGAATCCGAAAACGCCAGGGTTAGTGCAAAGCAGACCTCAAATATGTCAACAAAATATTTGACTCTAGACAAGCGACGAAGCTCACGCTACATGTAAGATTTGAATTCATTAAATACAGAATGGTCTAACGGTTGAAAAATATGACTAGTATGAAATGAGTCACGATAACCATATTATTTTCTCGCAAAAAAGCACCGTAAAATACTGAACATGGCCTGCATATGCATAAAGAATAAAAAGCAAGTGTTTTCCTCCATTTCAAAGATCTTTGGTTTATTTTAATGCGATTTGTAGCCCAACTATATAATATTGAAGAGTCCATGCGAGGAATTTCTGTTTGATATATTTAATAGGGTGGAAGAGATTCATGCATATTTCTGACCCTCCCGTCGACAGAGCAGTGGTGAGATTTTCTTCAGCCACCCACAATTATTGGCTTCCACGCTTTTCCATCAACAGATACCACCGGCATGACTGTAATACGATCAAACGCTCCTTTAATTCGTGTCCCTTTCTTCAAGCAATACTAAGCCACTTGTACCTACTAACTTACGCAAGCTCAGTCCCATCATTTTCGAAATAGAACTCCAGATTCTTCGATATTGGAAACCTGTTTCGCTTTCTTAATTCCGTAACGATCCATTACCGATTCCGGTAATGCAATATGTCGAACCAGCACTTCGGGTGTAACTGCGAGTCGTTCAGTTCGGAAAACTCGAACGGGGAAGTATTTCATTTCATGACGTGTGATAAACCCATCAAGGCACCCCAAAGAAGGCATCCCATCTTCGAAGCTAATTGAATTCTGTCGGAAACTCCGTGAAGAATTCAAGAAGCACCGCACTAATTCTAAAATTGACAATTTTGTCAACGGTGTGTTATTCTAGATATAATGCTTCGCTGTGTCCACTATTGTTTTTTCCTCCTCAGTGCTGAGTACCAGCGGACGACCCTGACCATGAAATGTTATAACAATAGATTTTGAGTCTGTAGAGAATTTACCCTGCGTGGCATGGATCCGAACTTGGTACTAGTGACGAATATGGTTTTCGGAAACGTTGTATTTAGAAGACAGCACATTGTAACTCGATCCTTGATGAAAGTGGGCATATATTGCCTCTCTGATTTTCTCATGGGTAGATGCGGTTGGGGCTATGTATGATAGAGATGCCGGCAAAAGTACTCTTTCGATGGAAAATATACCGTGGTGAAGAATCTCGTGCAGTTCAATATTTGATTTTCTGAATGTATCACTGTTACTCTTCAATTCTCTCCTGTCCTCGGTTTGAATTGCAGAAGGCTGTTGGGCAGAACATGCCCTAGTTCTGTGACACAGTTTTCAGGAACTACTTTTTTCTAGTCTTCAGAGTTTGGGATGTAAAGGTGCTTCGGTCTGGTTTTTTTGGCCGTAATTAAAAACTTTGAATGTTGCTCTATATTTAAGCACCTACTCCAACTGAAGTACTCATATTATGTATATAGAAGTAGACTATATTGAAAGCTTTAGTTTTCTACGTCTTTTTCAATCAGTTATGGACGGAACCGGTCCTACGTTTTTGAGTAAAAAGAAGGCTTTGCCTGCCCCATTTTATGTGAGTCGCAAGCGGAAAGGAGAAACAGCAAGCACCTAAGTTCAGTTAGCTGTACTTGTTTATTGATCGGACAAGTTGGGCGGTGCTCTCCCCAGGTTCTCTCTGCGATAATTTGCGAGCTCGAGGCATAAGTACTCTTGTTGCGTATTACATTGCACGTTTGCGCCTCTCGTCACGTACTAACGTAAAACAATCACCGTCCTGTCAGTCTAATTTTCATTGCAGGGCGCTTCAAGTACATTGGTCCATGAGCGAGCTAACGCGTGTCAACATTAAAAGTGTCCATGGCGCATCCATTTTTGACAGTCTTCTTGTAAGTCTGCACTACTTGAGCTATACCGGCTGTTCTGTCAGTTTCCACGCACTATTCTTGCACATTACGAGCATGCGTGCTTACTCTCAAGCCAATTGCATTCCACACTCATCACCTTAGGAATCAAGATTAGCCTGTAGACTTGTTAGACGAATTGAACGTGGAGCTACCAAAACCCACAGATATCTTACCATCGGACAATGTCAACTCCAGATGTTTGCATATCCGACTATCGCATTTTGTCATTGAGTCTGCGTAATTAATCTTGACAGCAATCCATACCATTCGGTTGATTCTGCCGGTTCCAAATTCGTATCTAATTAAAGAGATGTTCCTATGAATAGACTTATCCGTTGCATGTCAATAAGTAGGCAGCATACTGTATAGGTACTTTGAATCCACAACGATCCAAAGTCCAACTTGAATTCCAGGGAGAGTCGAAAAAGACCTTTACAAAACTTTTCCTTCGTCTATGGCCTCACTCACTGCCAGCGTTTCAGCCGAGCCGATCAATTTGACTGGCTTACGCGACTTCTGGGAAATACAAGTGACAACATGAATAATAGAATTCAGCTCGGGTCTCCCAAAAAGTAACCTCAAAATGTAATCTAGCTGTCCGTAGTCTTCGGAGCGGCTTGTGTCAGTGAGTGCTACCACTGAAACTTGATACGCCTCGTCTTCGATTGGGCGCTTGAATTTAAGCGGTGTGCCATTTTTCTAGAGACTATTTAACAGATTATTCTGCGTGATTTGACCTTTGACCAGTAACTTTGAACCCTTCTGCTGTAAGTATCTTGCTGCATGTGCACAAAACGGAGAAAAAGCGACGCCTAGCCTCTTTATATAGCTGTTGAAAGACCTGAATGCTGCGAGTTCGATACAGTTTGGGGGACTATCTTTGTAGTACAGTGGCTCCTACGGAAATAGGGTGGTTTGGCCTTAAGGTATAATATTCTTAAGGAGGGCTCGTATTTTATTAGCTTCGCCACGTGGTGCATAATCTCGCCCGCGTGCGCTACAGTATCCTTGAGGCACGGTAGAATTATTATTTATTTTAGATAATTTATGCAGGTAATTAGTACAGTAGCGAGACCTGCTGAGGCGGGCTCCCGGCTTGATACTTAATCTGCCGGTTGAGCTCCACCTCTGGGGAAGTAAAGACAAGCACCCTTGAGTCTTCTTCTACTTTTCCGGTTGGAGTCTCTTGTCGATCTACGCAGGTTTCTAAGCCGCCGATCCCCAGGTCGCATCATAGCAGCGCCTGTAGGGGCATTGTCCGCCCAGTGAACCTCCCCCTCCGCTTGGTGTTTGCGGATCCCCTTTCAGAATTCCTCCGGCTCGCGACAGCGGATACCGGAGACCACCGTTAGGAATACGCGCCTTTGGAGTCAACAAAAACTCCTAACGGGCGTTGTGCTTTACTACCTCGAGAGGAGGGCTGACAGTACCACAATCTTGTTACCTTCTTCTCACAAGACTAGTCTGTGACGCTTCGTATCCTTGCATCTTACCTTCGCCGTCAACCGAAGTGGTCATGTCGTCGAACTGTGGTCACTACGAAACCGTACAAATCATTTTTGCCGGGGCCATACAAAATTGTCCTAAGCTTATTCCATTTTCCGATCTGTTCGATGACGGCGGCCATATTAGATCTTTCTCCTCCAAAAAGGATATCGCTCACCAATTTAATGGTAACGACGATGTTATTTCCTTTGTCCTTCCTGTAAAACAGTTGCGGTACGTAGACAATTTGAAGGAAATCAAAACTGCGAAGAACGTCGTCACTTAGCTGCTGCTATCTACCTCCGACGTTAGCTAGCTCATAGACGGCAGACAAAAGAAGCTAGTAGTGTGGATGATGGTTCTTGCATTCGCGCGGCGGAACGAAGTATAGATCTCTCTGGGCTTCAGTCTGGAAAAAGTGCTCTTGAAGTCGATCTTTGCGAGCATCCAACTGAAGATATTGCCCAATAATAGTAATGTTCGTATGCTAATTGGTGTGCAAGTCGCGGAGTCTGTCTTCGGAATTTTCTTGTCTCGGTCTTTGTAACCGTGGTCAGAATTCGTGCCTTGAGCGTGAGGGAGTTATCATCGCACCGTTTGAACTTGTAGAACACATGGCTTGTGACTACGTTTTCGGTCTTGGGCAACTCGAAACCTGCCACATTGCGAACGATATTCTTGAACGACCGTTCCTCCTTGTCGGGGGCGTTTCGAGTGGCGTATGACGGTAGTTCTTGCGCCTCAAGCAGCATGAACTCCACATGGCCAAACGCTTTGTAATAGGTCTCGATGAGTTTCTTTTCGGAACTCCCCAGCTACTGTCCCGGTGACAGCTGCACTACCCCGGCTGGCATAGGATCTGCGCCGTGCGTGTCTGGTTCAGTCTGCACTTCGGGCGGCGATTCCTCGACCTAATTCCAGACTTCGAGTTTCAGAGTCAACTCCTCCTTGTCGCTGATTTCGTAGCGAACAGAGAGCTTCTCTGATCTCTTGTCGTGCTGATACACAGTTCCTTCGTAAAATGTCTTGTCGGTTGGCTAGTAGACTTCGATTTTCTCCCCGACCTTCGGCAAATGGGGTCCGTTACAAAACAGTTCTTCGTCGCTCTCATGTGGAACTTGAATCCGAGGTGCGGCTGAAATGTCTTTTTCGGACTGTGTGTCATACTCCAAGTCCTTAACAACCTTTGCTTAGTTTCTGTCCAACTCAACAATAGCATCTTGCACAGCTGGTGCTAGCTTTTCGTCACACATTGCGGTCCGAACGGCGTCGATGGCTGCATGGACTTGCTATTTCTTTGATCCGGGCATCGAAACAGTACACTGGGCGACATCGTATGCTAGTACTGGCCTGGTTTTGGACCATTTGCCCCGTTTGTCGCGGTGATTCTTAACAAACACTTGGACAATATCGCCAACGGCTACCGAGGCTTCTTCTCATGTCTTCGATCGGAGAACGAGTGTCAGGTTGTGCTTCGCCTGCAACATCTGCTATGCATCGATGAGATCCTGCGACAGCAATTTAGGCAGAGAGTAAGCCTGAAAAGGCCTTGCGTAGCCCTTTGCTAGGTCTTGGGCAGACAGTATCTCGATGCCGTAGAGATCGTTAGATATCATGATGGCTTGTTGAACGAGCAGCTTGTCTGTCCATTCAAGCTTGTCCTTCTTGGACGCTTCCTGCAGTCGCAAGTAAACATAGCGGATGATCCTGTGTCTAGACTCCCGCACATTTTTGCTGTATCGGCGCGGGAAGAGCGGTCTGGTTCCATTGTATTGAATTTGCAAATACTCCATGAAGACGCTGTTATTGAAGTGTCTGTCGTAGGCAACAGTCTGCAGCTTCCAAAATGAAGCTACCCAGTGCGCGTCTAACACCAAGATCGCGCGCCAAATCCACTTTTTTTCGACGACAACACCCACAGAGGAGCGAAATACAGCATCTATAGCATGCAAAACGCAGTACTGATCGAGAAACATGTGGTTCATGCACAATAGATCGTTGAAGGACCTATTCATCGCGCTGAGGGACACCTCTCGCCTTTATTTCGGCTTGGCGGTAGTTAGACACGCTTTAAATCTCTCGATGACGGATTGCACGTAGTTCTGGACGTACTCATTCCATAGCATGTTTCTTTCCAACATCATTATTATGTCTGAATGTCTGAGTATGCAGAGTGTCCGCAGCCGTGCTAGTAAACTTTGTCCATAATCTTCTTAACATCCTTCCAGGGTTTTTTGCGACAGTGCTTTCAATATGTGCAGAGACACAAAACATGCATCTATCGGTATCTCCCATCGTACCACTGGTACGAAACGTGTACACCTAGTGGGGTGTGTATTTGTGCATATCCCGGTCAACAAGCGTGATACTGCCTTGGGTATTCCCGTTAGCGTCTGGTGGTAGAACTAATTTGTTTCGGCCACCGTGTAGTATGTCATATTGACTGGTGACGTTGCGGCCGACTACCCATTGAGACGAACCACCAATGACTAGGTGTCTGATCCGCACGGTCGTGCCCTGGTTCGTTCGGGCTTCCATGAAAACAGATCCAAGTATCTTCATTGCCGGAATTCTGTGTTTTCAGCTTCCATATTGCCAGTACGGGCGGTCTGTAACAGAATCTGAGATTGTGTCAAGGTCTTTATTACATTCAGGACACACAAGCTCGGCAATCAACTTCAATTCCTTGGATCCAATTCCACTGTATGGTGCTCCATTGTCCAGGAGCGACCCAGTCCGATTGCTTATTGAGATGATGTTGGTGTTCTTCGAGTCACATGTGACCATATTGAACCTAGGCACGTTCTCCGCGTAGTTTTCTTTCTCTGCAGGAGCGTCGATGGCTTGAACACCAAGCTCCAAGGATCCGTCTTCCACTTGGTCGTTCTTCCAATGTCCCCACTTGCGACATTTGCGGCACTTGGTCCTTGCATTGAGTGCAGCAAGCTGCTTCGGGGTTCTTCATGACCTACTACTCTGTGAGTTTGGTTTTCACGACGTGTATCTACTATCTGACGTGTGGTGAGTTGCGTTGCTCGACAGATCACAGGATGATGAATCTCCATTCCCGTATTTCACCCTGTCACATCGCCTCTGAACGGAGGCGACTGCTTCGCACGAGACGGACTTGAGATAATCATTCGTGCTCGCGTTCGAAGAAAGACTGGAATCTCTCGGGGTCGCGTTAGCCACGACCAAAACCCTCCGATTATCGTCCACATCCTCGTTTGCGAGTAGCACGAAAGCCCCCAAGGATTCCGAGAGTTTGTCTTCTGATCCGTGCGCATTCAACCGCGATACCTGCGCTTGAAATAGTGATTCAAAATTATTGAAGCTCTCGTTGTGGTTCCTCTTCGTGTTCATTAGGGTCAAGAAATCTTGGAACGCGTCTGAGACGACAGCGAGCGGGTCTCTTCTGTAAAAAGCCTGAACAAAAGCTTCTGCACCCTGGTGGGAGCGATTCGTACTGTCCGGGATAGCCTTGAATAGATCTCGAGTGCGTCCGTACAGCTAGGACTGCAGCATTATTCCATGAGCTGCATTTGCCACCTTATTGCTGTTGGAATCTGCCATGGTATCTTGAAACGCCTGCCAAAATAAAATAGCTTCTACATACTGCTCCTGATCACCGCTTCCATCTGTATAAGGAACCGTTCGGATGTCTCACGAAAAATGCGGCCTTGAAGTCAATTTGAAAGAGCATTCTAGGCCAATAACTAAGTAAAATTGGGTTCTAATGGCATTCAGTGAAGCACCGAAGTCCGGTTAGCTGTACTTGTTTGTTGATCAGACAAATTGGGCGGTGCTTGTCCCAGGTTCTCTCTACGGTAGTTTGCGAGCTTGGGGCATAAGTACTCCTCTTGCATATTAAATTGCACGTTTGCGTCTCTCGTCACGTACTAACTTAAAGCAATCACCGTGCTGTCAGTCTTATCATCATTTTACGGCGCTTCAAGTGCATTTGTTCATGAGCGAGCTAACGCATGTCAACATGACAAGTGTCCATGGCGCATCCATTTTTGACAGTCTTCCTGTCAGTCTGCACTAGCCGAGCCATGCAGCCCGTTCTGTCCGTCTCCACGCACTATTTTTGCGCATTATCAGCCTGCGTGCGTACTCTCAGGCCAATTGCATTTCATAATTCAGGGTTCCTTTTTACTGTTGCGTCGTATCTTATATTCGTCATCGCATTGAGAATTTCATCATTTTTCCAACTAATTTTTCTTTGCTTATCCCCTGTTTTGGAGTCTTCCCTAATTAAATCCATTCCTCTCACTTTCGTGCCAATGAAAAATATAAGGTAAATTAAGCCGCACTGCGAAGAGTTACGGTTACCTAGACTGTGCTTGGAGATCTTAAAACATGAGATTACCGCCCCATAGAAGTGAAATTTCAAACGTACTGGGAGGCCCCCTGTCATGGGTTTTGACCAACACAGCGCTTTAAAAAACCTCAGCCGTTGCATCATAATTCTTGCCTATAACTGGTTATCTTACGTTCTGTGTTCCCTAAGAGTAAACAGAGCGTTATTAATCTTGGCATATTACTGTTCTCTATATTCTTTCTCAGTGTGTGCGACTCGCTTCATTTCGGAGTCTCGTTTTATCAAATTTACATGGGCAGAAATCACCACATTTGTATTACAAATAAGCATATTCATTTTACATTTCTAATTTCTTTCTTTAAGATTTAAAACACCTATGAACCGAATAGTTTTAATATTTTAGTAATATACTGTGTGCAGGACTCTGCTATGGTAAATTGAAATAAACAAAATTGTTGTTTCATCTTGAACACTCGGCGGGAGTTCTATTTTCCGTGAAAGGTAGAGCTCTAACTGTGCTCTTATTATGTTCTGAATAATCTCTACTATGAAAAACAGTTCTATGTCTTTGCTATCATAAACCATCAAAAACGCAAATTATGTTCTTCTGTAGAATCTACTAGAACGTTCTAGACGGAAGCAGTTTCTCGTTGCTTGTATAGAAACTTCTAGAGATTTTCAAAAGCTTCAGGGCTTTATAATTGATTTTCTCCTGCGTATAAAATTAATATATGATGCACTTTCAAAAACATTATGTTATGTACTACACAAAAAACGGTCCTCGAATATATTTTCCTATTTCTATGACAAATTAGTTTTGTTTTTTTACTCTACTAAGAGTTCTGTGGTTGCTTCAAAGCCTTTGTGACTTTATATTTCAAAGATTTTTCGATGAAAATGTTTTAAAAGGCTTGCACGGTATTGAATGTTTTTTAAAAATCACATACGCGTTAAATGAGTATTTGATTATTATCTTTGGATGTAAGCCTTTTTTATTTAATTATTCTGATATTGTGTTGATGATGTATTCGTAAATAATACTTCGTGTTCACAACAAACGATATTGAACGCTCAGAAGCACCCAAATTTTGTCTCAAAAACGTTGCTTGAAAAAAACGTTTTGTCTCAAAATAAAAATGCTATAAATACTTTTGATACTCTTTAATTCTACTGGTACTTACTATCCACAGTTTTTTACTTGTTGTGGAAAACGTTTTTGACAAGGAGATAAAGAAGGAAAATCTATATCACGTTTTGGAATTCATTGTGTTTTCATGACTTCTACTTTGAATAAGCATCTGGAATATTACAGGATTAAATTAGGAACTGTTTTGGTTCAGAATGCTTCAGAATCTTTCATAGCACAAAGACATAGAAATCGTTTTATGCGTTACAGCAGAAATCAGTTTTTTAGTTCTAGAACAAGCTGTATGTTTACTATAATACTATAAAGGAAGAAAGGCATCTCGCGCTTGAAAGATTTTTTCATGAAGGGTTCAACTTCGAATCTATTACAAAAGAAAATTAACATCCAACGCGCTGCTCGTCTTCTTTCCCTGTGGGAAAAGTACCCGATGAACAAATCAGAATTGCAATACGATAACATTCACAAAATCAAGGTCATGTTTGGGTACAGGTATAAAAAAAAGTCAGGCTGGATCCAGAGTCTGAATGCACCGTCTGTACTTATGTGGCTGCGGTATCAAACCCGATAACAAATCTGGTGCCCCATCCGAAGCAATCGGGTACCGCGTCGAATAGTTTTTGAAACCTATCTTGAGCGTCTTCTCACGGACAATGAGCAATGGAATCCATGATAAAGCTGTTTTTGATCAGCCAATGAATTTGAGAACCGCTGGGCGAACATATGAGCTTTGAATAAATACTTTATGATCATTTTGTAAATCATTTGAGAATGAAGATTTAATTTTGCAGTGTACATTCAGATTTTAAGGAAAATCATAAGAAGCTTCATTCGTTTTCAACGGTTTGGGTATTTTTCTGTATTACTCAACAAGTAAATTATATCCCTCATCATATTTTTTTACAACAGTTTTCTTTTGAGACACAAAAGCAGCTTTCTTTCCATCTTAGTCTCTACAAATACGTCTTTAGCTTGCTTTTGCCTAACGTGGAATGGCATTAGAATTGCTACCTCACGAAACGGAGGGTTTCATTAAAATCGACAATGAGCCAAGAAAGCTATAGCCGTCCTCACAAACGCCGTCGAGGCCCAGCTGGCCCTTCAGAGGCAGGCAGTGAAAACAATAACAGTGACAATCAAACTCGTCGATCCGACAATATCGCACAGATACCTGTCATGCCTGTGGAAGGAATTGAACCCATCCTTTCGGAAGATCACGATATAATTCCACTGCCGGATTTACCTGCTTCACCGATTCTGCAAGACGATCAGCGTGAAGCACTTGAATCATATCTGTCAGGAAGTACGTCCCACGAAAGGAACAGCTCCGGTCCGTCTTCAAGTAAGAGGCGCCGTAAAAGCCCGCGACATAGTACAGGCTATCCTTGTCCTATCTGTGGGGTTTGTTTCCCAAGTGAATCGGCCGTCGAGTTCCATAGTGGCGATTGCGGAAACTTTGCTTGTCCGAATTGCCCTTATAAATCACAAAGCAGGCGTGACATGGATACTCACTTGTCGAGTTTCTGTCAGTATACATGCTATGAATGTGTCAAAGCATTTCGATCCATAACGATGTTCAAGCAACATTGCAGAAGAGTTCATCGCTATAAAAGGTGAAAACAACTGAAAAAAACTAGAAATGGTCGCCAGTAGCACAGATGATTCAAAAAGGTTTCAAAACATGTAAAACTTGACATAGTTTGACGTTATACCATGAAAAATACTATTTTTGCCCATTAGAATTTGTAGGTGAGAGTTACAATCATATGGATTACAATTGTGCGTCACTAGAACCATTGATCTTCCATCTTTTCGAATCCCGATTGCTTTCTAATTTCGGGATTTTTATCTCTTCGAAGTTCAAAAGGCTATGTAGCTTTCTCTCTAATTCCCTGTATACAGAGCTGCAAACATCGACATCAGAAAAAAATGACAGTAAAGGCTCATTGTAAATTTCGGACTTGCAGTGCACTTTGTTCTGTCAATTGATGCTCAAAGAGTACAAATATTTTCTGCATGGCAAAAAACAATGCG
>JAHNZQ020000277.1:1084760-1099076 GCA_019155205.2 Gracilaria vermiculophylla
GACCCAGTTCTTTTCGGGCTCTTGGTCCGATTGTAGGAGAGGTGTTTTTGCCACTCACCTACATTCATTCCTTGAATCTTTTCATCGTTCTTTTGAATCGCTGGAATTACATCCCGTCCAACCTTCATAATCATTTGTTTATCATCACTTGTGGGATTGTGGGCAACATTTCATGGCCTTCCAAACAGAATATCATACCTGCAATTGGCAGCGATCCACTTCCACGTATAGCTACGAGCTCCAAGTCGAAAAGTCTCATTGAGAATGACTTCCGATGCTTCTTCTTTTGCTTTATTCTGAGAGAGCTCAACTGTAACGTTTTTCTGACAAGAGTCAAAGATATTTCCGCTTCTATACTTAGCCAGAAGCTCTCTACTAAGCTCTTTAGTACTACATCGATCACCTTTCAATACTTTCACACTGAGTTTATTCATGGTACCACTCAGTAAAAGTAAAGGATCTACGGATGTAGGTCATTCCATGAAGATGTTCTCATCACGTATCCTAATCCTGAAACTTGACTCTGCAGTTGAAATATTTAGCACATCACGTCACTCTTCTCTTCTCAAGGCCTTCACATTTTCTAGGCCTAAATCCCTTCGATGAATCTAGCCAGCTTTTCGGAATCACTTATCTCTGGAATTTTGATCACAATGTTTCGAAAATCAGACAAATAGATGGTTACACTGATTTTCTGATATCAATCGGCAGGGCTCTAACAATTGGCGTAGATCCACGGTAGATCGAAGGCGAGGCTGAGGTCCATCGGACAAGCCCACGCAAGAAGGCACGGCAGGCGCGGAGTGCGCGGACGTACGGGTTGTTGAAGAATTACTATGGCTTTCATTTGATGACTGGGTCCTTTTTCTCACGAAATCTACGGCGCTAGATCGGATGAGCACCAATATGTACTACTAAGGTACAGTAAGTGTCTGGTACTGATTACAGCCTGATGACAGTGTCACGCAAATTTGGACGGACGAGTTGGTTTGTCCCCTGTAGGTTGCCATCGTTAAACATCGAACAGACATGCAACTTGGCCCGATGTTTCCCACTCACTGCTTTTCTCTTTTGCTGACACTTCGTGAGGCCTACTCACCCATCCTTTTTGCTTGGACACACAACTTGTTTGTGGCCATCGTGATACACAGAGAATGCCTCATCCAGTTGCATTGTTTCGTCAGCGCGTCTGCTATATTTTCTGCACTTGGAATCCACGCTAAGTTTCGTAGCTCGCCCTTTTCATGGCTCTCACGTAGTCCAAAGTCATCGATTTGGAGACGTTTCTCCAAAAGTTTCTGCATTCTTTGCCACGAAATTAAAGAGAGTCCTTGAGTCTATGTAGACGTCCACCTCGATAGCTCGTCCTCGTATCTCCGCGATCACATTACGAGCAGTAAATGCATTCTCAAACCCATAAACAAGAGCATTTATCTCCGCGGCCATGACCAAACGAGTAGTTCGTTTGCAGCGAGAGCATCCATAGTGCACGAAGTTAGCGTGATTGTGTTTATGTACCATTAAAAGAACGAATCACAGTTGAGATTTAAGATTCGCGTTGTTGGAAGATAAAGTGTCTGTGAATGAAACTAGACGGAGAGAGTCTACGTCCAGCGGAACAAAGCGGATTCCAACATTTTTCGTAGCATGGCGAGGACTGACTATTTTCTTCAAATTTTTCATCTGCTCTCTCGATGGAGCAGTTTCACTAGTAGCAATAAGTTCAACTCCCGCAAAAATGTCCGGACGTACACAGTTCCCGATGTATTGAGCAGTGGCACGGACACTGGTAAACTCCTCAGCGATAGATGAGAGCTTGAGATTCCTAAGGTTCTCCACCTGGGTAATAGTGTACAACCCATCACATGCTCTCCAGATCTTAACTCCGCTGAACACGCCACCTTCATTTTTCGACACTAGCTTCCTAGGCTTTGACTTGAACTAGTATAGTTCATCTTCTTTGTCGAGAGATTCTTCACAGCCGTGACCGAATGCGTCATCTACTTTAATTGCCGTGACTCCGCGCACAATCATTCCTTCTCTTCTAAACAGCACACATGGATCCACTTTGGTTGATTTCATATTCAGTTTCTCCTGATGGTGAGTTTGGGTCGTCAAAAACCAGTGAAGGCCACTTTTTGATATACCGTAAAGTGGTTTCGATGCCAGCAATACCTCATCATCGCCGAGATCCATCTCCGGAGGGGGACAAAGAAAATTTTGGCGCTCAAGAGTTCAACAAGACTGAACGAGACTGAACGAAGGCCTGGGAGATGTCTTGAAAGTAAGAGGTGTGATCCTGAAAACAGGCTGCAAGAGAGACTGTAAATTGTCGTCCTAGTCTGTTGACTGTCAAAGCCTTACTGGAGTTAAAAGAAGCTTGCGGGTCGGAGTAGTTCTGTACAACAATACGAGACTTCTGAGTTTTCTCTTCTTCGATTATCTTGTATGCGTCGACGAACCTTGTACCGTAGATACGCTGAACTTCTGGCACAAATGAGCGCTTCATGACTTTGAATGTACCGTTCTTCAAAAGTCCATTCAGTTCCTCCTCCCAAGCCATTCTGAATAAGGGTGCTGAATCTGTAGGGGCTGTGATCTCTCATTGCAGTTCGTATTAGCGCACTCACGAAAAAGGGATTGAACGACGGGCTTCAATACGTTAGATATGAATATCTTCATCCCAGAGCGTTATTGCACAACGACTGTCTCTCCCTCTACCCGGATAAAGGGGAATGGTCCTTCCCACCTCTCACTCTTCTTGCAAACAACATACACAGGGGATCCTGCTGGTAGCTTACGTAGTTCTGCACTGGCCTTGACACGCTTGGGTCCGTGGTCATGCTTGAGACCAAACGCAATACGATGAGAGGCTTGTAATGGAGGTTAGCGGGGCAAAGGGAAAGTTGTGGGGATGCAAAGGACGTTCGCCAGCTCTGGCTTGGGTCTACTTGGAGGTGCCTCGAGGCCACCTTCTATAATGGCAAACATGCACCAACTCGATCAGAATGTAACCTACACTAAAATTCAGGGACAATCAATACTACCAATCATATTAAAGCATTACATAAAAGTGTTACCCACAATGTTACCCACAATTCAATATGGCTGACAACAACAAAGCACAACAAGGCACAAGTGATGCACAACAAGGTATAACCGTTACGTAAACTCACGAGAGCATGACAGTGCACAAATTCACGGATCCTGGGTGTCACCGTAATCCGATTCCATACACAAGCACCTATGTATGTCTATGTGTCAGGAACAGCGATGCGCTGCAACAGCAGGGACAGTAGCTCATTCCTGCTAACAGCTTGCTCCTTTTGCACGGGTCTCGTAGCTGCGTCCGTTGCACGCGCACGTCGCAGTTGTGTGTCTGCGCATCCCTTCCTGGCTGGGCGCGGCAAGGCGCCAATAACCAAGAGCATAGGGTAGAGACATTCTGGTCCGATGGTGTCATTGACACTCTCCACAGCCATCCGCAGGCATTATTCATTGGTCTCGTAGTGTGGCATCGAATCAAGAATCTTGGTGTACGCAACCCGGAGAGACGCATGGTAGCGCTCCACATGCGACATGGTAGACGGGTACTCCATGGCAGCTTCGACCAAATTGATACCGTCGGCCGTGGTGTTGGCTGCGACCTCTGCTGAGACGAAGTCCAATCCCTGATCTACGTGCAAGAAATCGTGTGAGAGTGAAAGACGCGAGAATTCCTTCCTTCAGCTCGATCGGAATTCATATTGACAGCATCGTTTGCCACAGACTCACGAATGTTTCCCACCTCGTGTCCTGGAGCTTCTTAGCCACTGAGATCTGTTCCGGAAGCAATTAATTGACTTTCTGCTCCCGCGTTAACAGTGCAAAGGACAAAGCTTTCCTGCAAAAGGCATTCAACAAGTGCGAGAGCACGGGGAAAGAATCTTTTCCTCATGATGGGCACACCGCGAGAATGTAGAAAGGCAACCCATCGTGGAGCCAAATGTTTTGGCATAGCCTCAATAGTATACTTTCGGCTGCATCGGTGATTTACAAAGCTTCACCGGTGAAGTGAAACGATTACAGAGCCGAAAGCATACCTTCACAGTACTCCGTAACCTCTTTGATGTAATCAGAATTTTCAGGTTCCGTACCATTCGGTGGCAGCTCTTCAGGGTCATCAGCTTCGTAGTTCACAATAGCTGTAAACTCCAGATGTGGTTCGTTAGAAGCATTCTGAATTGCGGGACCTAAATCTTCTATCGGCAGTGATTCCGGGATGTTTTGATTCGAATCGATTCCTGACATATTGCGTAGCTATATATGTCCAGTGAAGGTCAAAAAGACCGATGACAGTTATAACTATCAATCGGCAGTGTTCAAATCACTGGCGCAGGAGCGCGGTAATTCAAATGCGAAACTGAGGTCCAACGGATATGCTCATGCAGGAAGGCACGGCAAGCGCGGAGTGCGCGGACGTACGGGTTGTTGAAGACCTACTATGGTTTTTACTTGATGTTTGGTTCCATTTTTTTAACGAGGTCTACGGCACCAGATCGGATGAGCACCAATACGTAGTACTATGCTACGGCAGGTGTCCGGTTCTGAATACATCCTGATAACAATGTCGGGCAAACTTAGACGCACAAATTGGTTTGTCCCCTGTAGTTTGTCATCTTTGAACATCGAACAGACATGCAACTTGGCCCGATGTTTCACTTCTGCTTAAGCCTACATAGTCTGTCTCGTACTCTCACAATACTTTCCCTGAGCACAAACGCGTTCTCGGAATAAATTTCAAAGGCTTATCAAGTAGGCGTAACCTTTTCTTTCAAAACCAGCGTAGTTAACCAGTTTGCAACGGTACCCCTCACATAAGCTGAATTTAAATCGTCTGCGGTACGTGCATCTATGTCAACATCTTACCCCATTTGAACGACACGAAGATATTTCTCAACGGATTGTAACCATGCACGAACAGTCAAGGTATCGCAGCGGCCATGATACATATCAGGCTTTGATGGTTTCATAAAAGAAACATTGAACGGTTTTTCCTCTTCTCACAAATCTTTTTCTTCTTGATATCCATAGTACCCGTTAGGAAGGTCCTTTGGACTCAAGTATATCCTCTTGGCCGGAAGTGTTTCAAAATTTAATAACTCTGACAATACTGGACACTATACAAGTAATGTTCAACTGCCTTTTCAGAATATCCCCACTCATCTACCTAGAATCACAGGATGTGATGTAGTAATTGTAGTCTTTCACGGTGTCCTTAACTTAATATCGCAGCTACACGAGTCGACCTGGAGATATAATGTACAGCGCGTTGAGAGAACCTAAAAAAGTCTATCTCGTCCAAGGCTTGACCATGCTATGCTCACAAGCGTTACTCGAGACCCGTGACCAGCAGGTCTGCCCTGTCTAACAGCAAACAAGTCAGAAGGGTTCAAGAGGATACTTGGCTTTCGAGCAGTTACACCTGGTCAGTAAACAGTGTTCGGTACTCTTTCCCTTTTACCTATACCAGATATCCACGAGCGAGCCACAGTACTCTGCAAGGGTGGCCCAAACACCTACCAGCCAGTAAATATAGCCCCAATACTGTGCCAACGGTTACCTCGCTCTGCTGCCTACAGGTCAATCTACTTTGAACCTCTTCACACAGATTAGATGAATCAGCACAGTTGATTTAAAATACAATATCCGGTTAACACGAGACAATTTCCAGTAAAAATAGTGTCCTTTTCACAAAAAATCGGGAATTATAATCATATCAAAATATCAAAAAATCCTGATAATTCTAGAAAATTCCGCTTCAAAAAGTTCCACTTCAAGAAACTTCCACTTTTATATCAGCGGTTTTTATCTTCAATCGGGGCCGCCACATCGGCCGGAACGGTATCGATGCTACCACTGAAATGAATGGGAGGAGGTAGACGGTAGGTTGAATAAAACTTTACTTGAGTTGCCTGATGTCCATTTTAATCGAGAGCACCCCAGATTTATATTGATTTTAAAATCTCCCCATTGGAAAAATCTAGAACAGAGTTGTAAGTATTCTGGGGCAAAAAGCTGACCTGGATAGTTTCCAGAAAGTTCTAGTGACATCGATGAACGTTCTCTCGAGGTCACGCTAAACAAATACATTGTAACTTGCAACACGTTCGTCTCATCAACCGTCTGGCTGTCTTCACTTACAGCCAATTCTACAGCTCTCTCTTGGAGTCGTTTCAATTTCACTTAGAAGAAGGACGAAAAACGGGTCAACTCAGAGATAAGCCAGTGGCTATCGTCAAATAGTATTGAACTCGCGCCCGCCACCTGCTCCAAATCGTTTCTACGCTGAGCGTACCAAATAAAGACGCGGAAGGCCACAAAATTAACGTAACACCCTAAGTACACGTGCTTCGCCTAAATTTACACCTGTCATATGCCGATTATATCCTGGAAAAACTCCAGTGTATCCTTGACGGCGTAGGATCCGTAATGGGAGCAGAGGCTACGTTCAAAACACTGGACATAATGAAGGGACACTTTCATCTCCCGACTTCGGAGAAGGTTTGGAGTTAGGTCATATTTCAAGGGAAAGGGGGGAACGTTCAATAATGAATGTTACGTCACAGTATGCATCGAGAACATAATCATATACTCGATTAACATGATCGTCAACAGAGAACAAGTTGAGCACGTCACGGACATGCTCACGAAATGGTTCATCTCAATCATAGTCGACCAATGTAGGTTTGAGCAGAAGTTAGTCAATTTACTGTGCTTCATAGTCTCAATGACAGATAGCAAGAAAGACGAAGCAAAAGTAAGGGCGACCACTGAGTAGGCATGCTAGCCTACAGTGAAGCAAGTTTTTAGTTACTTGGGCGCAGCAAAATATTATCAACAGCTTATCCCGCATTTCTCTCATTTCCTACAGCCTAACATCATTGCTGGAAGAAACCGAGGCTCTGTGCAATGGACTCCTGAAATGACAGACGAATTTTGTCAAATAAAAAAAAAGAAGTCCGAAGACACATCGTTTGCATACCCAAAGAACGACAAAAACATTTCTAGTCGGAACCGAGTCATTAGTGTCGGGTATAGGGTAAAATTATCTCAGAATCGCCTAGCCCATATCAAGATGATTCAGGAAATCTTCTAGTCTTTGCTTTTATTTTGAGCTGCATATTGACGCCGAGTATCGGGATCTACATGCTCGAGCGTGGACAACGATCGTGAAATGTGAAAGTGAGATATTGTGCGCCTACGCGGTAGCAAGAGAACGAGCAGACCTCCTGGTTCTCGCTCTTCTCAGCGTTGGTTGGTGACGCGCAAGGGGTTTTATTTCTATGGAGTACCCGGCAATCGGCTTTTCAAGAAGTAGCGAACCGCGATTCACATCGGACAGACCCACCTGCGTCTAGCGGACGTGGTCACCGAGTTCGGAAAACGTCTTGGAAATTTCATGCAGTTGTCTCGATGCATTCTGTACATGTTCCGGGGTTTCTTCTAGTACAGGCCCCAACTCAAGTGCGCAACTATTTCGCAAACCGATAACGGACATTAAGTACGATACAAAAGCGCTCCATGATCGAACAACTAATATTTGAATTCATCATTTCAGATATAAATTGCGATAGTGCGTTGACGCTTCGTTCCGTTGCTTGCGACTCACAGTACGTATTGTCGTATAAGGTCAGGTATATCTTCTTCCAACGAATCGTATGATGACCAGTCCGTTTCATCCAAACCAGAATCGCGCCCCCTGAATTATAGTTCGATGTCGCCCCGACTATGATGAATGTAGAGGAAATCGTCGACAACTAAAAGCTCACGCGACTGCTATGTAAGATGGTAGAGACCTTTCAGAGTATATCAAAGTCTTTGTTTTGAAAAAACTTGAGCTTCCTTCCGTGAACTTCCTCTCGTTTGCCGTGAAGGAGGCTATCGACCAAGAATATGTATTCGCTTCTGCATTCAACAACCGGGAAGAAACCTTGCCATTTTCAACAAAGGCTTGAGCGTGCACTCCCGTTGCAATATACCGCGCATGACGTATTCACCATCGCTGAAGTTCATAGCGCGTACGTTGGTCTGCATTTTGTGCGTATCTATCGTATCTATCTATCGCTTGCCGTTTCATGTTTGAACGTTTCGCTACGTCTTGGTGCATTTCATATATGGATTCGACGAGCTTCGTCAACAATTTGTGCTGTGCAAAGCGGATGTCTTCTGTAAAACGCACTTAGACCTGAGGTCCGATCTTGTGCGTATTTTCACATATCGGTGTGTATTTCGGATGCCTTCTGAGAGCGGTGAGAGAGTATCCTTTACCGAGACGGTTGGGGATCGTATTATTTGGAGCGGACTATATGACGGGCACGAAGCTAGGCGACCACCGTTGTGGTAGCTGATACTCGAAGAATAGTGCGCGTGTCGTCTTAAGTAGCTTGAGATTGACCATTTCGACCGTACCATTCTTTCAGGGATAGCAGTCGAGCGTGAAATGGTGCGTTGAATTGGTTTTTTGCGGAGAAAGCGTACCAGAGCATCCCTGAACTGAGAGCCCTGGTCTCAAACCCATTGATGAACGACTCCAAATCTAGCAACCCACTGAATGAGAACACTAGCCACAGTCTCAGCAGTTGTGTCTTTTGTCGTTTTTAGCCATACGAACGCGTAATGATCGTCCTTTAACACAAGCATCTAAGTGTATCAGTTGTTTTCGTCTGTCGTGAAACAGAAATCGAAATGGAGCACCGTTTTGGGTTCTGTACCATGCATGGCGCGACTGAGAGGATGCAATACGATTTTCATGGTCTCTGTACAGAGAAAATGCAGGCAGGAACGTACAAACGACTTGACCTCGTAACGCATTTTAGCCCACTGGAAATGAGCCTGGATAGTAGCGAGTGTGACGCGCCAGCTGCGGTGACCACTATGCTCTGTATGAGCGACCATCATGACACGAAGCTTGACAAGCTCATTGTCTCTTGATATCCATACGATACCAACGTTGGTCTTGATAACGTTGTCGGGTTTTCTGAAAGAATTGGGTGGCTTCTCTTCGATACAGACTGCGATTATTTGATGTCCTCTAGATTGGGCCAGTCCAACTTTGGATCCAAACTGGGGCTGATTGGGGTGCACATGCGGGCCTTGGCTCGTTAGATTCTTATATCTTCTATTGAACCCTTCGATTTCACTGCCCAATGAATTAGGATGTCGGCCCAGACGCTCCTTTCACCAGGCAGATGCTTTAGAACGTAACACAATGCGGAGAGATTGATTGCCTAATGCATGAGCTTTCTCGTGGTATGCCGTGCGATTCCAAGATTCCTGCCGTAGGGGTCATAGAGGTAAGCGATGTTCGCGTGATCGGTGAACATGGTAACTTTTTGCCCAATGACGAGATAGATTAGACGACACTATGCTTTCAGGATTGAGCACCACTCCGTTTCAGGAACCGAGCAGTTTATGGCTGATCCGGGAAAAACACCGGATAGGAAGTAAAGCGGTTCGCGACACTGTTTTTAAATGTCTTCGGTGCGGTCTTCATCGGGTATTTGGTTGGGAATCGCAGCCCAGTGAGTTTCCGACGCATCAGTAAAGAGAAAAAGATGGTAGCCAGACATGGAATACGCAAGCTTGACAGAGGCAGCGAGTTGTTCCTTGACTTCGGCGAAAGCTGCATGATAAAAAGCGCCCCAAGAGCTGATAATAGAGAGTTTGCGAAGCGACTGTTTCGTGTGCTGGTCGGTGGTTCTTTAACAGGATTCCAAAAGCTCGTGTGGTGGCGCAACGCGTTAAGCGTATGCAGGACTAGAAGTGCGCATCCAGTTCGTAGCGCAGATGAACTATTGCAAATCTTTGGCCATAGGTGGCCGGGTCATTGCTAGCAAAGAGTTGAAATGTCGAGTTAGGTACTGTAAGCGTTGTGCATAGACAATGTGGCCGCAAAACAGGGCTTTGGTATAGAACAAAGTGTATTGCTCTGCGTGCACCTTGTGTCCAAGCTCGTTGCAAACGCGAAGAAAGTACCCGATGTAGTCAAAAAGTTCTATCTTGTCTCTAGCATAAAATAGGAAATCTTCGATCTATTTCAGAAAGTTTTCGACGGGCCGTCAAACTTCTGCTGGAGTACGACTTGAAAATGATTGCCAGAGTCAGTGCCGCCCTGCAGTAGGCAGCCAGAAGAACAGACGCCGATAGGTGTCTGGATAGAAACCACCTCTTGCGACTCTGGATAGCGAGAGACCTGTCAGTATCCGTGAGCGAGATCGATATTGGTGAAACAAGTACTGCCGGCGACGTCCTGGAATTTGGCGTCCAGGTGACGCAGTTCCGATGTAATAGGCACGGTTACGGCATTCGGTCCGCGCATATTGACGGTGAATTGCAGCTTATTCGTGCCTTTTTGAGGCGCCGCAAGATCCGGACTTGCCCAGCGTGCCGATGAATTCCTGTAAATAGCGCCGACTCTTTTGAGCATCCTGAGGGTCCTGACAATGAACTCTCGTAGATGTGGAGCATACCTACGCTTCTGGGAGTGGTGCGGTTTTGTGTCTTTGACTGGCATTATAAAGAGATGAGGAACGCCGGCGGGAGGGTCGTTGCCCAGCTGCATTAGAAAAACGTCGCAGTACTCTTTAGGCAATTGGGATATGCGGTACTCCACATTTTCTGAGATTACATTCTTTCAAGCTTCAGACAAATGTCATCGAATGTCTTCGTGATGCAATCCTCGGGGGCCTTGCCGATGCCGGCAGCAAAACCCACGGGTAGTTCAGTGCGGCCATCGTCGGCTGCCAAGTACAGTAGACCTTTGTACGCAGCAGTGGCGAGCTTGAGCGTCTCTTTGTCTCAGGAGTTAATGTGCCGGTTGTTGATAAGCGTATGGACGTGGAGGAGATGTTCGGTGAGGTCGAAAACGATAGCTTTTAGGAAAGGCGGCCCGAAAAAAACCTCGTATTTGCTGTTGTCCAAACTGAGAAACTCAACACCACGTACGCAAACTAGGATATTAAAGCCAGATAAGTAGATGATGATGGGGAGCAAAAC
Source organism: Gracilaria vermiculophylla (assembly GCA_019155205.2). Classification (NCBI taxonomy): domain Eukaryota; phylum Rhodophyta; class Florideophyceae; order Gracilariales; family Gracilariaceae; genus Gracilaria; species Gracilaria vermiculophylla. The sequence continues at coordinate 1,095,798 of JAHNZQ020000277.1, forward strand.
CTTTGCAGAGGCCGAGAAATAGTCCTTGTTCGTCTTGAACGCGCCCACTGACGAAAGAGACTCCTCTACCTAATGCTCTGAAAATGATGGCTTCGCTTTCTTCAGTTTTTGGAAAGAAAATTTGGCTAGGGCATTCAAATCGGAACCCTAGTCTCCAAAGCCTGTGTCAAAAACAACGTCTTTAAGCACAAGTCTGAAACAACCTCCTTCGGTGTCCGACGCAAATGAGTACAAAGACGTAGTGGTTGTTAACTACTTCGCTCGCTTGACATCCTTTTTATTGAAAGTGCTCGTCAAAGAGAACCTTTTTATTAATTTTCACAGGTACCTGGGTAGTTCTTAGGCGGGTGCTCGCCATCAAAATCCGGGAAAGGACAGTCATTCATCCAAGCGTCGCTCTTGCGCCTGTGCGCAAGAGGCTGTTTGCTTGGGCAAACGCCGGCTTGTGTATGATCTTCACTGCGTTGCACATGCGTATTCATGGGTGCTAGAGAGCTCCGAGGTTTGCCGACGCGCTGGCGTGCCGTTCAGTTAATGACAGGTCGAATGCCAGCATGCAGACCTCGTTTTCGAAGAAGTTGATGTGGGCAAACGGGTTCTTTGTCCAACCACGGCTGCGCATTTTGATATTTTCTTATGAAACAGGGTCCTTGAACTTCCTTATTACACGATCGATGAGTTGTTTGACAAGTTCCTTGTCTTTTTGAACCTCCGACGCGTTATTCCGATCCAACTCCGTAATAGTGTTCACAACAAAGTTCGTCACTGCTCCGGCAGGATCGTCTTTGTTCGCTTCGTAGGATACAGGAAGCAGCGCTGCATCGATGGGCTCGGACAGATCCCCAGGAGCGTCAGTCGACGCTGCATTGAACAACGCTTGAACATCGTCGACCGTAGCCTTCTCGATACAATCGGCGCCTTGGATGTCATCCATGATACACAGTGCGTGCATGGTAGAAGCTTCAACGCAGTCTTTGATAAAGGCGGGTTGCATCTGGTCCTCTTCAACCCCGTCTTCGTTCATGTCGTCAAATTCATTATTGTAGGCAGTGTATTGATATGGAAGTAGCACAAAATGGAAAACTATCATCTGTACCAGTCCAAGATGTACTGTATGCGCCATAAATTGCAACAAAAATTTTATTTATTGGACAAACAGAGGATCGAGGACACAAAACATATTTCAACAATGTTTCATGTTCTGTGTGAATGAAAAACTCAAGAGAAACGCTGTTGGAAGTCAGAAAAGACTATGGAACTTAAAGCCCTCAAAGCTCAAAGGTTATCACATAATTTTATTCAGCATATGCAGCCGCTTTTTCGGAAACAAATCTATGGCGCGCGAGAAGGGAAAATCCCAGAAACACAGTTTTAGAAAAAATTATTTCTGACCAAACGGCCCAGGGTCTACCAGAAAAATTAGAAAAGGAAAATAAAAGTTCATGCATCCGATGCGCTCTTTGAAAAATGATTTCAAAAACATTGAACGTCTCACCAAACTTTCGATCCAACAAAAACCTGGAGCTGATACAAACAAACATATGTGGCCCTATGAATACTACGTCGAAAGGAGGAAAATTGTATTTCGTTACTTTTATTGACTAATTTACTAGAAACCCATTTGTATATTTTCTAAACATCCAAAGCCGAGGCTTAGAAAACGACAACGCATTTTTTCAAGATGGTAGAAAATCAAGAAGGAAAACCTGTTGAAAGAAGCAAAAGTGACAATGGAGGAATATATCTGTTTAGCTGACTTCAAGAATTTTTAAGTGAAAAAGGAATAATCCATGAATAAACAGGATCCTACCAGCCTCAGGAGAACGGAAGTGTGAAAACACTTAATAAAACTCTTTGAGAAAGAGTGAGATGTATGATTTACTTCAAAAATATTTCAAAATCAGTTTGGGCAGAAGCAATTCAAACAACAAACGAAACAGGAAACATTTTGCCGACGAGAATTTTGGTAAATTGTAATTCATATGAAAATTCGGTTAGAAAAAAACCTAATGTCTCTAATTTACGTTTGCCTGGATGCGAAGCGTATGTCTTTATTGCAAGTAGGCAAAGAACCAAATGGGACGCAAAATCAAGAGCTTACTCGTTCCTCGGATATTACAACAAAATTTACTGTTTTTTGGATAATGCAACACAGAAGTTGATCAGTAGTGGAAATGCAAAATTTATTGAAGAAGAAATTATGGAACGAAGAATTATAGAAACACATCTTGATAAAAAAGAAGACATTGAAGGAAAAACTTTGCTGGGATCAGACAGTTTGAAAACTGCAAATAGTACATAAATGGCTCAAAGTGAAACAGAATCCGGAGGAAATATGCATCAAAAACAACAACAATTAAGAAGAAGTACAAGAATCGAAATAGTGCCGACATGATTCACATACGAACATGCAGGAGCTCAAGAAAATACCACTTCGTGGGCCAATATGAGGCCTCCATATCAAACTGAACCGAAAATATTCAAATAGGCATTATCAAAAAGCAATTCTAAATTACGGATAAAAGCTATGGAAAATGAAATGAAATCTCATCACGAAAATGAAACTTAAATCTCGGTTCCTAAAACGTCTAACATGCAAACTCTACAGTCTAAGTGGGTTTCGAAAATAAAACCAGAAACCAAAAATCAAGAAAAAATGTATAAAGCCGGACTGGTGAGTAAAGGATATCAAAATCAACACCAGTATGTAAATGATATCAACAAAAATGTGGAGGCGGTTGTTTTGAAACATACGTACCTGTGATAAAAATGGCTTCATCAAGAACACTACGTGCTGTAGCTTTGGAAAAAAGAGTTTATCAGTCAAGTGGATGTTCAAATGGCATTTTTGAAGGGAGAAATTGATTGAAAAATACATGTATGGAACACCCGGAAGGAGTAAACGATACAAACAATGCTGACCATGTTTTCAATTTTCTAAAATCAATTTATGGCTTAGGGCAAGGACGAAGAGAATGGTACGGGTCAATTACTCATGTACTCCAAAGCATGAATTTTAAATCATCTTTCGCAGATAATAAAGCAAGGTTTTGAAGTTATAGGAGGAACGAAAAGTTTTATTGCTCTTTATGTTAATGATATTTTTATTGCCAGTTGCTCAGAAACTGCAATCTCGACAGTGAAGCGAAACATATCTTCTGCGTATAAACAGAAAGACCTTGGAAATTTTGCGACATCTCCTTGCCATAGAAATTGATCATCATCGAGAAAAAGGATTTATGACCTTATGTCAACAAAACTATGCAACTCAGATTTTAT
>JAHNZQ020000277.1:1111615-1123378 GCA_019155205.2 Gracilaria vermiculophylla
GTCTTGTGCGTTCCCGAATATGACGCATTGCGATCTCAGAACAGTTCTCGATTCCCTCAATGTAGCCCGCTCTTTGCAAAGCTTCTTTGTAGTTCCAGACTAACTGCCACACTCGACTTCGGGCATCAGAAAGCTTCATATCCATTCTAATATCAGAAACAATCCGTTTGCATTCGTCACTACGAAGTTTCTTGATTTCCAACTTCAAAATGCTTCTCAAAACAGTCTTGCAGCATCTGTTCAGTTATGTTTGTTACGCATTTTGCATCGATATACTCGCCATAAATGAGAATTTCTAACACTGTCTCCGTTTACAAAGCCTTGTACGATGTTGAAATGATGCTTATGCCTGGTTCTTTGTTCTTCTCTTCAACTTTCATCTCGTAAATTTTTCTTTCCTTCAGAAAACGAGATATAGACGGAATGTCAATGCCTTCCAGAAGAGGCGCTTCCAACCCAACAATAGTCGACTGTGGAACTATCGGTGGTCCTGACTTTTCCACTTCTGCCATTGTGCTGACCTGTCTGCAAGCAACGCCATTCGTTTCGAGAATTAATTACAATGGAAAATCACGCGCGTGCAAAATGATCGGCACCCCAGGAGAAGTCCTCCTCTTTTTGCTGATCGCTTTCCTCGGCGTCAGGTACCATTTATTGCCAAAAGCCGGCAAAAGTCTTCTTCGAATTATTCAGCTTCGAATTCCAAACTTACACTGTCACGGTGCTTTGAATTCAACGGCGCACTGTCGGACTAAATCGAAAAAACAACTCTACTACTAAGCGCTACAAGAAGATTGCGTTAATTGGAGTCTACCATTAACTTGAGCTGCACAACCTACCTTGGTCAAATGGAAGGCGTCCATGTAAGTGACAGTGGTAAAACATGAAGAACCACTGATTTTCGAGCTTGTGCCCAAACGCGTTGTGGCACTTCCGTTTGCCCAAATATATCAGTCGAATTACGGCTCAGCCAAAACATTTTCCACACTTCGTTCATCTCTTGACTCTGCTCCCTAATTCGATACTAAGCCTTAGGAATAATCAAGTGACATTTTCCTACAGTGAATATATAATTCTAAAGCTTTTACTGGGCGATACTGAAATCCATCTCCACAAACAGCACATGAAGGGCCTTTCACATATTGGGGCTCCTCCATAATTTTCCTCGAATATCTCTCGGTGTTGCCAGAAGAATATTACCAAATTGCCTCGCCTTTTCTTGGTATTCATTACTTGCATCTATCAAGTCCCACTTCAACCACATATGCCACTAAACGAGATCAACTGCACTCGGATTTCCATGAACAAGGAAAGATAGAAGATGCAGCATAGAACCTCCTACTTTTGGAAAAGTTGCGAGAGAAAGTCTGCCGAGGAATTTTTGAACCCCAGGACTCAGTTTGTGTGGACTACTCAAAGCGAGGTTCAAAGATTTCTCGCTCTTCCCGGAACATCATTCTACATTGCGAGGCTGGTGAGCCAAGACCTGCTCGGCGGCCATAAGCAAAATTTATACCGATTTCACGGCTGCAGGACTTTTTTGAGCGTGTTCAGAAGCAGAAGCGGTACTATCGAGCGAATTGCTAACTGCATTCGAGCAGTATGTCAGAGTCGCTGTGTTCTCGGCTACTCGGCAAGAGGCAAGCAAAAATCGAAAAACTGGGGCTCCAACAGCCGTTTCTGCATCGTCACCTCGTGACTTAAGCACAGATATAAATTCAAATAAAACATCCAAGCCCCCAAACTGTCCTAGAATTAAAGTGTCGCGGAATTGCTCCTCTTCTTCATCATAGCGTACAGTGTCCGACGGAAGCGACTCTAAATTTGGTTCCGTTACTTCTCCATCTAATCCAGAGAGTCGATGGATTATCGCCATTGGTGGTTGGGCTCTGTCTTCTTGTTCCCTGGTAAAATCTCCACCTTGGTCCTGATTCGGTCTCCAGGCACCGAGCATTCCTCCTGTATTCCATACTATTCTTGACAATCCTCTGTTTTTTCATTGACTACCAGTATTCACAACACGTCTGAAGCCCATGACGTGTGGGTGCTGTGTACGTTGAATGCTCGAGGCCATCGCTGCCGTTGTCGGGCCACGTCCTTGAATGTAGATCATGTAAAAGCAAGACGACAAGAGTTGAGGACTTCTAGTACCAATTGGTGTGTACAGAAGTCCTCGCTTTATAGACGCCAAAGAACATACACGAGCATAAGCTAGTCTATGCTCACGTAAACAAATACAGAATACAAACGAAGGTCTCGTAAAACAATACAAATACGAAAAGGATGAAACACGCACTTCAAAGATTCAAAGTCACTGAGACCACGCCCTACATGTCCATATGCTCCCATGATTGAAGGATCTAGTTTGATCAGGTTCCCTGCAACAAAAAGCTCCATAGCAAAGTCATCGTGGAGTAGTCCTGGAAGATAGAGTTCTCTGCACGTTTTCTTCCTAACATCCTGCAAGAAAGGTCCGTCGAATGAAAATGATATATACGGGTTTCTGGATATATTGCCTCGAATATAATCCTCTTGAGTAAGGGCCTTATTTAGAGACAACATATAAGTTGGCTCTTTCCTCTCCAGACAAAATATGATACACAGCTCTTCCATCGGTATTACAATAGCCTGTGCATCATTTCTGTACTCGGCAGCTTTTAATTCTTACACAAATTCTGATACAATGGACACTGTAGAAGGCCCTAGTAACAGCAACCTGTGGGACCGTAGAGTTTCGCAGGGACAGATAGAACATTCTTCAGAAAGAGTCGTTTTCATATAAATAAGCTTCCTCAAATACAAGTATGTTCGTTGCAAGGACGACGCAATTTGATTTCCTTTCCACCAAAAAGCGTTTTCTTCAAGACTGTTTGTTTTGAAGGAGCAACTTCAGTGCACATGCTAAGAACCGCAAATAGGTGTTTCAATGAGTACCTTTCCATGAAAGTCATCAAATGTATTGACGAGTCTGCTTCAACTTCAGATATGAAAAGTTTCCCCGCCATTGTGCGGGTAAGACTTGTCAGGTGAGTCAGAAATACAATTGAAATAAAGGTATAAATGATAACCGTGAGGCTCAAGCACATTTTCAAGAATATTGAAAACCTGTTGGGACATATCCTCAACCGTTTTCGCTAGATATAAAGACTCCCCAGTGAGAAAATCGAGTAATTGTAATCGGGGAATTTCTTCGTCGTTGCAGAGAACTGTCAACAAAGTAAAACATTCGTTTCTCACGGCAGTTCATGGTGTAAAAAACATTAAACGTACGATCCAGTTACTCTGCTCAAACGAGAGTGAATTCATCGAAGCTTGTAATCGAGCATCCACACTTTTCGTTTTCAAACTCCAAAGCTGGAAGCATGAGGAGAGTAAGCCTTGTTAAATTTCAATTTGAGGCAATTCTGTGCAATTCTCAGACTGAACGGAATGCTTCTTCTATAGTAAGCTCCGTAGCCAAGTATTTTGAGAACTACTTCCTTTCAATCAATCAGAAATGTCAACAGACGCTATTCCTTTATCATGCGAATCCTCCTACACGTGTTCGACCTCTTGGACAGACATTTTCATTTCTAAAGCTTCAGTCCCACTTTCTCTGTTACCAAAGTGATCTTCCCCAGTAGAAATTCTGACTCTCTGCGCAGGGGATGAACCTCTTAATCATGAATTCCGTTTTTGATAGTGACAAGACTGGGAATCATTTGCGCATCTAGCACTGGTACGATTCAAATCAGTTTCGGGACTATAATGAGAGCTGTTCTGTTCACTAGTTCCCAATTCATCAGTGTTTTGGTCAAAGACCTTGTTCACTGACTCATCCAGCGCTTTCATGATCCAATCAGCGGTCGCATCAACTTGAATGGTGTCGATCTTCGTGAACTTAATGTCAAGTGGCTTCGATCCCAGATCAGGGTCGTGTCTCAGATGCCTTCACTTTTTATGCTATCAATCAAAGAAAACATTGCTCTTGGAGCTGGTCTAGAATTTACGAAGGATGAGCAGGGTCGATCGGTTTCAAGGCGGAGAAAGGTTTCTGACGAGCAGATTAGCAACGCTGCGAAGAAGGCCAATGCTCACTCATTCATCAGCAAGCTCCCAGAGGGATACAACACGATGTTTGGAGAAAGAGGAGCAATGCTCAGTGGAGGTCAAAAGCAAAGCGTATGCATCGCAAGAGCGTTAGTTCGTGATCCAAAGATCTTGCTCCTCGACGAGTCTACGGTGAGTCTGGATACAGCTTGCGAAAGAACTGTGCAAGATGCTCTACACAAAGCTGCCGTGGGAAGAACCACTATCATGATTGCGAATCGCTTGAGCAGTATCTGGAATGCTGACAACATATCGTGCGTCCAGAATGGATATGTTATTGAACGGGGTCCGCATGACGCACTTGTCCGAAATGAGCAAAGTTTTTACAGAGGATTAATTGAGTTACAAAGAATAGAGAAAGACAAGATGGAAGTGCTGTAGAAGCATCTAGAAGCTTCTAGGAAGCAACTAGAAACTGCTAATATCCAGAGACATCTAGAAGGTTCCATTGAAGAAATGATGTAGAAGTATTTAATGCGTTACGATAGAAACTATTAGAAGTTCTAGAAGACTATAGAACATCATGAAAACACTATATAAGAAAGAATTGCAGAACAGATTTGAAGAATGATAGAAGTAAAGCCGAGTCATTGAGATAAATCAACAGTGCGTTTACTCAAGTTTATCTTAAGCTCTGAACTACACCTATTCACAATAGGATATGCGCCCAGACTACGCCTAAGTCAATCTCGTTGCTAGTAAAACAGCTTAGAAGTCGGCTGTGAACTTGAAATTCGAACAAAATCGTAGAAGTTCGAGGTTGTACGAAAACCAAATAATCGTGCAGTACAGTTATCAGAATTTCAAAAACCCGTGCCATCAGAATCGGGCAAAACCGTCAAAAACCGTCAAAAACCATAATCGACCGTACAGTACAGTACGCTGTGTCATTTCCGAAAATAGAAATTCGTTAATTCACGTCAACAAGAAACATGGATATTGAAGAGATGAGCAGGTTCAAAGTAGAGAAACTTAATGGAGATAATTATCTCTCTTGGAAATTTTGCATGACAAACTACCTTGAAAAGAAGGGGTATTGGAAAGTTGTAGCATAAGAAGAAAATAATGCTACTGCTAATGAGAAAGCATTAATAGATATTTGTTTATCAGTCGGTGATAATCAAATAGTCTATGTTGAGTCATGCAAAACCGGTACAGAAGCCTGGAACGCCCTAGCAGAAGTGTACGAAAATAAGGGTATGGCAAACAAAATGGACACGGAGGAGCGCTTTGTGACAAAAAGGCTCCACGAGGGAGAATCAGCCAAACAACATATTGAAGAATTAAACCGTCTTAAAACAAAACTGAAACAGCTCGGGGTGGATAAAATAAAAGAAGAATATATTATGAGATTGTTTCATAGCTTACCAAAAAGCTATGAAAGTTTGGTTGTTACATTGGAAAATATAGCTGAAAAGCTAAGAATTGAAGAAATCTTCGCTAGAATTTTGCATGAAGAGTCCAGACAAAAATAGTCTGAAGAGCAAGAAAAAACTGATCGTCTCCTACAGGGAACAGTCAACAATCAAAAATACAAATTCCCCTATAACTGTCACTACTGTGGAAAGAAAAAGCACAAAATTGTGGACTGTAGAAAACGCAAAAAGGATACGAAAAATTCTACACAGCCCAACACGAGCAAAACGTCCTCCGGAAGTTTTTTGATGGCTGAACAAGACGAAAGAAAAATCTATGGAACATGGTATATGGACTCTGGTGCATCCTTCCACATGAACAATAATCGAAAGTGGTTTATGGAGGAAACTTTAAAAAGAACTGAGCCAGTTACCATCAATCTAGGAGATGGAACCCATGTCAAATTAACTGAAAAGGGAAACATATTTTTGGAAATTTCTGTGAGTGGGTCTATGAAGACACTGCACGTGCAAGATGTTTTATTTGTCCCGGAAATTGCTACGAACATTTTATCAATTGGGCAAATTGATGAACGTGGACATCGAGTTTATTTTCAAAAAGGGTGGTGCACCGTTTTACCCAAAATACTCAAATGAAAAACTCCTTCAGGTCAAGAAAGAAAATTCTACCTACTGCTTAAAAAGCTCCAAGAAGATCGAGGAGAATTATGTAGCATACTCAGCCACTATAAGGGAGCAAGAACTTTGGCATGCCAGACTAGGACATGCTGAAAAATCAGTCTTGAGCCAAATCGTATCAAAGAAAACCGCAGATGGTGTTCCAGAAAAATTGGAACAAAACGATATAAGTACATGCAAGGGATGTGTACTTGGGAAAACGAGTTCAAAATCATTTCCGTCATAAGGAAATTTTCAATCAAAGGGAAAATTAGAACTCATACACACGGATCTTTGTGGACCTATGAGTACTAAATCCAAAAGAGAAAAATTGTGTTTCGTAACCTTTACTCAAGTTTATCACAAGAGGCTATCATCAAGCCATTCTGGCATTGTGGCTTGCGAATGGCTTTAAGAGTATTTGCGTGTTGAGCATTTGTGAGCATTCGAATTGCCTTGTTTGCTGGTTGGTCTACTTGCTGAGGTTGCTAGGAGCTCCATTGCATTAATCATTTATCGTAAGCAGTAGATGATATCGTTGCATTAAACATTGATAGCATGCACTAGGTAATATGCATTAACATTAGCGGATGAATTAACTCAGTGTCACATCCCCCCGGATCGCTCTAATTTGTCTCCAAGCGAGCTCTTTATTGCCATAATTCGCTGTCTTCAGCGTATCCAGACTCGACGCTGATGCAAAGTACTCCGTTGGAAAATATCTCGATGGGTAACAACCAGGTTTTGTTGTTCCTCTTTGCGAGGTCATCAGACGGGTTGCATTCTCCAGCTATCCATCGCATATGGTTTAGCTCGTGAGAGTCGAAACTATTTCTTATGCATTGCACGGTTAGGCGTAGTCGGTAGTCTCTTGCTTCATGCAACGTTGGTACAGTGTAATTGACACAGCGAGAGTCTATACAGAGCTCGTTGCGTACCTTTTTAGCGGGAACATGGCCATTAATCCTGTATTTAAATAGTATCCACGATGATCTGCTTCTGCGCAGGCTAGTACTTTTGCTCCATACGGTGAGTAGCTAACTCATTTCTCTTTGCTACTTGCCCAGTCGAGTGCGGGAAACAAGTCTACGCCATCTTGGCGCTTGATACAAAGGCCTGTAACCTATCCTGTTTGACCGTATCCGCTTGAATCGGAGTGATTAAATGATGTGCCCGAAAATGAGGAGACGATCACTTCCGTTATGTCTGCGGATGATGGAGGTGCTATAAAGACGACCCTGGGCTTCATCGAGAGAATATCCTTTAAGATATCGTTTGCCATGATGAGTTCCTCGACGCGAATCTTGGGTAGCATCTCTTGCATGAGTGACGTTGCGTACGAGGGATGTGGCAGTACTGCATTACCTAGATACATGAGTTTTGCAGCCAGGGATCGATATTGTTCAACTTCTACTTCTGTTGCTGAGACAACTCTCTGTTTTCGTCGTGCTCTTGAGATCTTAATCGGAGTTAGACGTTCCAGGTAACGATTCATCGATAAGATAATGTCACCGTTGTCTTCTTGAGCTATCTTGCATCCATCGAAGTGTATTTTGTCGTCAATCATAATCTTGCCCACATCGAAGCGTTGCTTAAGTATTGTGGTGAAGCTCTCCATTGCTGAGCGTGTGCCACCGAGCAGAAAGTCATCCATGACCTTAGCGATCAGTAACTGAATGTTCCCGTGTGCGTTGCGTTTGATGAATAGCTGCGATATCCCAAGGAATCTCTCCGTTCCGGCCTCTTCTAACATCCAAGTCTGGATGGTTTTCTGCCATTGTCGCTCGGCGTCTGCTATGCCGTATGGCAGTTTGCGGAGTTTCCAGAGCGTCCCTCGTTTGCTAGTCCACTCTAGCGGTGGCCGCACGTATATGTCCCGCGTAATAAGTCCACTTTGTAGTAATGCACCTTTGATGTCTGCAGTACCGATCCTATAGCCGAGGAAAGTGACTATCGATAGCAGCAGTCTCACCATGAAAAGCGAAGCATTTGAAGAGTCCTTTCTCACGGTGTTCTTTCTCACGGTGTCTTTTTTGGTATCGTGGTTCCCATGCGGGACGATACGTGCCTTCATCTTTTGCTTGCCATCCTCATTGGTTTTGACCTTGTACACAACGTGTGATGTGATGACATTTGCAAAGCGAGTTACTTCACATTCCAGAATTTCTTCGTAAGCTTCGGTCCAGTTTGAGTCATGCTCTTGCTTTCGCGCTTTCTCTGAGATAAACGGTAGCGCGAAACTCAGATGCGTTGCGGTGACTGTTTGGATCCAATCGCCTGATATATGTTTTCCAATTCCCGGGATAGATCGCGTTGTAGTACCTTTTCGTTGATGTTCCAGTCTTTTCTGTCGTGGGTACTGAGTGCGTATTCTCTAACATCACCGCCCCCCCCTCTCCCATCAGAGGGATCGGTGAGTGATGGTGTACCGATCGCGAGGAAGGATGCTCGTTCGCGGTGGCTACTAGATATCGTATTGGCGTGGGGAGGGGCTTTGTCGGGAGAAGGTACAGCAGACTGTGTATCTGGGAAGATCAGGGATTCGGATGTCTCGTTGTTTGCCCCTGGCTTTGCAAGCTCTTCTTCGAGCGAGCAGGACATCAGCTCGGCTGCGAGGGGGCCACAAGGTTTGAATCGTAGGTCTTTGTATGCGACGCGCATTGGACGTTAACGCGAGGTGCGTTGGACCTCAAGTTAGTGTGGGTGGGCTGCAATGACAGTTGCTGCGATCCACTCCACGTCTTCGTTTTTCATGCTGGTATTGTAATACACCCACACACTATCACCGGGTGTGAACAGGTGTGGTTGTTTTGTCTGATGAGCCGTGGAGTGAAGGACCCGCTGTAGTTGGCGGGCAGCAATTTGGTACTTGTGTGCTCCCAAGAGTTCCTTAGTGACAGTTGTGCTAGGAAGACCCAAAACGGAGTGTCTGTAGCCGCGGACGAGTTCGAATGAGCTGAGTAATTTGTTCCCTGAGCACAGGTTGGACAGTAAGCATGCTCGTTTAAGTAGCGTTTCGGTGTTGCTATTGCTGTGTTCGTCATCTAGCTTGCTGATGATTGCTTTAAGGGTCGCGTTCTTTCGTTCCACGATTCCTGTTTTGTTGTGGTGCCGTGTGGGACGTTGTTTGAAAGTGATGTTGTGCGTGCCTAGGAATTGACGGAGTTCGACGCAGTTGTATTCGTCGTCAGCGGATATTGTGTCTGGCGCTACATGGCGGTAGATCCAAATAACTTCGATGGCGTGTATCATAGTCGTTGTTGTTCTGGAATTGCACAACGTTATTTCAGTATAGTTGGTACCCGTGTCAGTTAGGTTCATGACAGTGCGTTTCTGGCCCCTGATTTTTGGGAACATAAAGTCAATTTGTAATTCGCAGTTGAATGCTTGGTTAACATGTGTGAGAGACATCCTTCTTGATGGTAATGGTCTGCCGTTCTTCTCAAAAACATTGCAGTCATGATAAACCTGATCGAGTGCCATTTCCATTTCTTTGTCTAACATGTCGGCTTCTTTGCATAGGAGTTTTATCTCCTCGGCTGTGGCATGGGTGTATCTGTGTACCCTCTTACTGAAGGCAAGTGATTGACGTTTTGCGGTTGTGAGAATGTTGCCCAAGAGTGTAAGTTTCGTCGATAGCGGGTGCGGTGCGATGTCTCTTCTTAGCCTGCCATCGAAGAGGTCGATGTAGGTATAGAGGTACCTATGTGCATCGTCGCTTGGTCGCTTCATTTCAATGTATCTTTGGTCGGTATGTTTGAACATGTTACAATATCCTCGTACCTCTTGGCCAAGGATGAGTGGGGATTGACCTGAGACAAGGTCAAATGGGAAGCTTGTCGGTCTTCTCTGGATATTGTGCACAGTAATTGTCCATGAAAACACTGTGATTCTAGCACCTAGGCATTGCTCTACCCAGCCGTGATAATATCGTTCGCGTGGTGGTTCTACCTCAAATGGGATACCTAGGACATCGCATAAGGTGATCGCGTTTTTGATTCCTCCTGTGGAGGTAGGGGCTCCCTCGTCACGGATAGGGTTGGGATCAGGTAGGAGCAAATCTAATCCCTTTCTTGAAAATACGAGTTGCTGCTCTTTGCATTGCTATCGGGAGTTACCTCTGAGTTCGGCTTGTTTTCGCTGACAGAAGCCATAAGTTTGCGTACGGGAATCTTGGATTGCAGGTTTCCATTCTTGTCTTTGAAGAGGTCGCGTATCAGTCGTGACAGTTTCTCTATGACTGTGCTATATATCTCCTTGCCTTCCATTTAAGTCTTGATCACGTTGTATATAAATTCGGGATCACGATACCAGTGATTCGGTTGATTGCAGTTGCGGCACATTAAGACTGCTATAGGACCTTGTCCATTGGGTACGTGCGTTTTGTGTCGCTTGTTGCAGTTGTGATTGTTGTTGTATCCGTGTTGTTCGTGGTAGTTGTATTCACGCTTGCCCAGCATTATGCCGACTTGCTTCATTTCCGTCTCGCTATTCGCTTTCACCTCGTCTGAAACCTTCAAATCTTTCAGCACCTCTACAGCATCTTCGAGAGAAATGCGAAATATGGTCCTATTTTGTTTTACGTGGAGTTCGTTCGCATCGATAGTCGTGGGTACTGCGTTGATGATGTCTTCTGCCTAGTGCATATAGTTGCTTTCCAGTTCTGATGAGTCTCCTGGTTTCTGGATAGCTGCAGCATGTTTTGCGCTTTATCTTTGATTACTTCCAGCCTCTTCTTGCTAACAAAGAAGATCTTGTCGTCGGTGTTTTCCGATCGCGATGTAATGGTGGAGACAAGTCTTGTAATGATCAAGCTGTATACAGAAGCAGGAATCTTTGAATTTTCGAGCAACATCATTGCGAGGTTCTCACTGTCTTGTTGTATCGTAGCTGTATCGCAATGGTTCAAGTAGTCGAGAGCTAGGGCTTGGAACCGTCTTGCGAATATACCCGGTGCTTCACCATGTCTTCGTGTGCATGAGAAAACCTGGCGCATCATTTAGACGAGCCTCATAATACCGTCTGTCGGAGAGTCTTTGGCAACCAGATTTACGATGTTGTCGACAAGGCTCACTTGCTTCTTCAGATTCTCGGTTTCATCGTCATCTCCTTCGAGGTTAATTACGCCGGCAGCTATAGACTGCTCTATTTGACATGCAAAGACATGATCCAGATAGTTTTAAAGTGTCAAACTAAGTGCACTAAGGATTCTCTTCGCTCGTTTATCGCCTCCCTTTGCGAAACGTTTAACGATTGTGACCCATACTGCCACAACTTTCCTCCATTTCAACATATCAGTGGTAGTCTTCAAGCTTGGTGGTAGTAGCATACCATTGCCCGAAGTAGAACATATGCCTGGGCCAATACCTGTGGAAAGCTCCAAATCTGACATTTTTGGATAGCGTGTAAAGGGATGCAGTAGGCATTGCACTACTCTACGGGCACTGAATAGAGCACAAGTGCTCGCAGAAGGCTCAAATCCTCTTCAGGTTCTTTCTTGCTTCTCCTTCTCTTCTATGTGTCTATCTATTGCTGTTCTCATACTGACGGTTTGCGCCTCTTCGATGTACAAAGTTCAGAGGCTATCATCAAGCCGTTCTGTCATTGTGGCTTGCGAATGGCTTTAAGAATATTTGAGTGT
>JAHNZQ020000277.1:1123478-1134222 GCA_019155205.2 Gracilaria vermiculophylla
CGAGCCCATCGATGCAGCGCTGCTTCCTGTATCCTACGAAGCGAACAAAGACGATCCTGCCGGAGCAGTGACGAACTTTGTTGTGAACACTATTACTGAGTTGGATCGGAATAACGGGTTGGAGGTCCAAAAAGACAAGGAAATTGTCAAACAACTCATCGATCGTGTAATAAGGAAGTTCAAGGACCCTGTTTCATAAGAAAATATCAAAATGCGCCGCCGTGGTTGGACAAAGAACCAGCTTGCCCACATCAACTTCTTCGAAAACGAGGTCGGCATGCTGGCACTCGACCTGTCATTAACGGAACGGCACGCCAGCGCGTCGGCAAACCTCGGAGCTCTCTTGCACCCATAAGTACGCATGTGCAACGCAACGAAGATCATACACAAGCCGGCGTTTGCCCAAGCAACCAGCCTCTTGCGCACAGGCCCAAGAGCGACGCTTGGATGAATGACTGTCCTTTCCCGGATTTTGATGGCAAGCACCCGCCTAAGGACTGCCCAGGTACCTGTGAAAATTAATAAAAAGGTTCTCTCTGACGAGCACTTTCAATAAAAAGGATGTCAAGCGAGCGAAGTAGTTAACAACCACTACGTCTTTGTACTCACTTGTGTCGGGCACCGAAGGAGGTTGTTTCAGACTTGTGCTTGAAGACGTTGTTTTTGACACAGGCTTTGGGGACTAGGGTTCCGATTTGAATGCCATAGCCAAATTATTTTTCCAAAAACTGAAGAAAGCGAAGCCATCATTTTCAGAGCAGTACGTAGAGGAGTCTCTCGTCAGTGGGCGCGTTCAAGACGAACAGGGACCATTTCTCGGCCTCTGCAAAGGTGTTGCTCTCCATCATCATCTACTTATCTGGCTTTAATGTCCTAGTTTGCGTACGTGGTGTTGAGTTTCTCAGTTTGGACAACAGCAAATACCAGGTTTTTCTCGGCCCGCCTTTCCTAAAAGCTATCGTTTTCGACATCACCGAACATTTCCTGTACGTCCATACGCTTATCAACAACCGGCACATTAACTTCTTAGACAAAGAGACGCTCAAGCTCGCCACTGCGGCGTACAAAGGTCTACTGTACTTGGCAGCCGACGATGACCGCACTGAACAACCCGGAGGTTTCGCTGCCGGCATCGGCAAGGGCCCTAAAGATTCCATCACGAAGACATTCGATGACATTTGTCTGAAGCTTGAAAGAATGTAATCTCCGAAAATGTGGAGTACCGCATATCACAATTGCCTAAAGAGTAATGCGACGTTTTTCTAATGCTGCTGGGCAACGATCCTCCCGCCAACGTTCCACATTTCTTTATAATGCCAGTCAAAGACACAAAACCGCACCGCTCCCCGCAGCATCGGTATGCTCTACATCTACGAGAGTTCATTGTCAGGACCCTAAGGAAGCTCGAAAGAGTCGGCGCTATTTACAGGAATTCATCCGCACGCTCGGCAAGTCCAGCTCTTGCGGCGCCTTAAAAAAGCACGAACAAGCTGCAATTCACGGTCAATATGCACGGACCGAATGCCGTAACCGTGCCTATCACATCGGCACTGCGTCACTTGGACGCCAAATTCCAGGACGTCGCCGGCAGTACTTGGTTTACCAATATCGATCTCGCTCACAGATACTGGCAGGTCCCTAGCTATCCAGAGTCGCAAGAGGTGGTTTCTATCCAGACACCTATCGGCGTCGGTTCTTTTAGCCGCCTATTGCAGGGGGGCACTGACTCTGGCAATCATTTTCAAGTCGTACTGCAACAGAAGTTTGACGGCCCGTCGAGAACTTTCTGAAATAGATCGAAGATTTCCTATTTTATGCTAGAGACAAGATAGAAATATTTGACTACATCGGGTCTTTTCTTCGCGTTTGCAACGAGCTCGGACACAAGGTGCCCGCAGAGCAATACACTTTGTTCTCTACCAAAGCCCTGTTTTGCGGCCACATTGTCTCTGCACAACGCTTACATGCCTAACTCGACATTTCAACTCTTTGCTAGCAATTACCCGGCCACCCATGGCCAAAGATTTGCAACAGTTCATCTGCGCTACGAACTGGATGCGCACTTCTATTCCTGCATACGCTTAACGCGTTGCGCCACCACACGAGCTTTTGGAATCCTGTTAAAGAACCACCGACCAGCACACGAAACAGTCGCTCCGCAAACTCTATACTATCAGCTCTTGGGGCGCTATTCATCATGCAGCTTTCGCCGAAGTCAAGGAACAACTCGCTGCCTCTGTCAAGCTTGCGTATTCCATGTCTGGCTACCATCTTTTTCTGTTTACGGATGCGTTGGAAACTCACTGGGCTGCGATTCCCAACCAAATACCCGATGAAGACCGCACCGAAGACATTGAAAAACAGTGTCGCGAACCACCGTACTTCCTATCCGGTGTTTTTCCCGGATCTGCCATAAACTGCTCGGTTCCTGAAACGGAGTGGTGCTCAATCCTGAAAGCAAAGTGTCGTCTAATCTACCTCGTCATTGGGCGAAAGATTACCATGTTCACCGATCACGCGAACCTTGCTTACCTCTATGACCTCTACGGCAGGAATCTTGGAATCGCACGGCATACCACGAGAAAGCTCATGCGTTAGGCCATCAATCTCTCCGCATTGTGTTACGTTCTAAAACATCTGCCTGGTGAAAGGAGCGTCTGGGCCGACATCCTCATTCATTGGGCAGTGAAATCGAAGGGTTCAATAGACGATATAAGAATCTAACGAGCCAAGTCCCGCATGTGCGCCCCAATCAGCCCCAGTTTGGATCCAAAGTTGGACTGGCCCAATCTAGAGGACATCAAATAATCGCAGTACGTATCGAAAGAGAAGCCACCCAATTCTTTCAGAAATCCCGACAACATTATCAAGACCAACGATAGAATCGTATGGATATCAAGAGACAATAAGCTTCTCAGGCTTCGTGTCATGATAGCCGCTCATACAGAGCATGGTGGTCACCGAAGCTGGCGCGTCACACTCGCTACTATCCAGGCTCATTTCCAGTGGGCTAAAACGCGTTACGAGGTCAAGTCGTTTGTACGTTCCTGTCTGCATTTTCTCTGTACAGAGACCCAGAAAATCGTATTGCATCCTCTCAGTCGTGCCATGCATGGTGCAGAACCCAAAACGGTGCTCCATTTCGGTTTTTGTTTCACGACAGACGAAAACAACTGATAAACTTAGATGCTTGTGTTAAAGGACGATCATTACTCGTTCGTATGGCTAAAAACGACAAAAGACACAACTGCTGAGACTGTGGCTAGAGTTCTCATCCAGTGGTTTGCTAGATTTGGAGTCGTTCATCAATGGGTTTGAGACCAGGGCTCTCAGTTCAAGGATGCTCTGGTACGCTTTCTCCGCAAAAAACCAATTCAACGCACCATTTCACCCTCGCCTGCTATCCCTGGAATAATGGTACGGTCGAAATGGTCAATCTAGAGCTACTTAAGATGACACGCGCGCTATTCTTCGAGTATCAGCTTCCACAACGGTGGTCGCCTAGCTTCGTGCCCGTCATGCAGTCCGCTCCAAATAATACGATCCCCAACCGTCTGGGTAAAGGATACCCTCTCATCGCTCTCACAAGGCATCCGAAATACACACCGATATGTGAAAATACGCACAAGATCGGACCTCAGGTCTAGGTGCGTTTTACAGAAGACATCCGCTTTGCACAGCACAAATTGTTGACGACGCTAGTCGAATCCATATATAAAATGCACAAAGACGTAGCGAAACGTTCAAATA
The DNA here is from genome assembly GCA_019155205.2 of Gracilaria vermiculophylla. NCBI lineage: Eukaryota > Rhodophyta > Florideophyceae > Gracilariales > Gracilariaceae > Gracilaria > Gracilaria vermiculophylla. The sequence continues at coordinate 1,127,229 of JAHNZQ020000277.1, forward strand.
TGAAACGGCAAGCGATAGATAGATACGATAGATACGCATAAAATGAAGACCAACGCACGAGTTATGAACTTCAGCGATGGTGAATATGTCATGCGCGGTATACCGCAACGAGAGTGCACGTTCAAGCCTTTGTTGAAAATGGCAAGGTTTCTTCCCGGTAGTTGAATGCAGAAGAGAATACATATTCTTGGTCGATAGCCTCCTTCACGGCAGACGAGAGGAAGTTCACGGAAGGAAGCTCAAGGTTTTTCAAAACAAGGACTTTGATGTTACTCTGAAAGTTCTCTACCATCTTACATAGCAGTCGCGTGAGCTTTTAGTTGTCGACGATTTCCTCTACATTCATCTTAGTCGGGGCGACATCAAACTATAATTCAGGGGGCGCGATTCTGGTTCGGATGAAACGGACTGGTCATCATACGATTCGTTGGAAGAAGATATACCTGACCTTATACGACAATACGTACTGTGACTCGCAAGCAACGGCACGAAGCGTCAACGCACTATCGCAATTTATATCTGAAATGATGAATTCAAATATTAGTTGTTCGATCATGGAGCGCTTTTGTATCATACTTAATTTCCGTTATCGGTTTGGGAAATAGTTGCGCACTTGAGTGGGTGGCTGTACTAAAAGAATCCCCGGGAAATGTACAGAATGCATCGAGACAACTGCATGAAATTTCCAAGACGTTTTCCTAACCCGGTGACCACGTCCGCTAGACGCAGGTGGGTCTGTCCGATGTGAATTGCGGTTCGCTACTTCTTGAAAAGCCGATTGCCGGGTACTCCATAGAAATAAAACCCCTTGCGCGTCACCAAGCAACGCTGAGAAGAGCGAAAACCAGGGGGTCTGCTCGTTCTCTTGCTACCGCCTAGGCGCACAACATCTCACTTTCACATTTCACAATCGTTGTCCACGCTCGAGCATGTAGACCCCGATACTCGGCATCAATATGCAGCTCAAAATAAAAGCAAAGACTAGAAGATTTCCTGAATCATCTTGATATGGGGTAGGGGATTCTGAGATAATTTGGCCCTATAACCGACACCAATGACTAGGTTCCGACTAGAAATGTTTTTGTCGTTCTTTGGGTATGCAAACGATGTGTCCTCGGACTTCTTCTTTTTTATTTGACAAAATGCGTCTTCCATTTCAGGAGTACATTGCACTGAGCCTCGGTTTCATCGAGCAATGATGTTAGGCTGTAGAAAATGAGAGAAGTACGGGATAAGCTGGTGATAATAGTTGGCTGCGCCCAAGTAACTAAAGACTTGCTTCACTGTAGGCTGGCATGCCTACTCAGTGGTCGCCCTCACTGTTGCTTCGTCTTTCTTGCTATCTATCATTGAGACTATGAAGCACAGTAAATTGACTAACTTCTGCTCAAACCTACATTGGTCGACTATGATTTAGATGAACCATTACGTGAGCATGTCTGTGACGTGCTCAACTTGTTCTCTGTTGACGATCATGTTAATCGAGTATATGATTATGTTCTCGATGCATACTGTGACATAACATTCATTATTGAACGTTCCCCCCTTTCCCTCGAAATATGACCTAACTCCAAACCTTGTCCGAATTCGGGAGATGAAAGTGTCCCTTCTTTATGTCCAGTGTTTTAAACGTAGCCTCTGCTCCCATCACGGATCGTACGCCGTCAAGAATACCCTGGAGGTTTTCCAGGATATAATCGGCATCTGACAGGTGTAAATTTAGGCAAAACACGTGTACTTAGGGTGTCACGTTTATTTTGTGGCCTTCCGCGTCTTTATTTGGTACGCTCAGCGTAGAAGCGATTTGGAGCAGGTGGCGGGCGCGAGTTCAATACTATTTGACGATAGCCACTGGCTTATCTCTGAGTTGACCCGTTTTTCGTCCTTCTTCTAAGTGAAATTGAAACGACTCCAAGTCAGAGCTGTAGAATTGGCTGTATGTGAAGACAGCCAGACGGTTGATGTGACGAACGTGTTGCAAGTTACAATGCATTTGTTTAGCGGGACCTCGAAAGAACGTTCATCGATGTCACTAGAACTTTCTGGAAACTATGCAGGTCAGCTTGTTGCCCCAGAATACTTACAACTCTGTTCTAGATTTTTCCATTGGGGAGATTTTAAAATCAATATAAATCTGGGGTGCTCTCGATTAAAATGGACATCAGGCAACTCAAGTAAAGTTTTATTCAACCTACCGTCTACCTACTCCCATTCATTTCAGTGGTAGCATCGATACCGTTCCGGCAGATGTGGCGGCCCCGATTGAAGATAAAAACCGCTGATATAAAAGTGGAAGTTTTTTGAGGTGGAACTTTTTGAAGCGGAATTTTCTAGAATTATCAGGATTTTTTGATATTTTGCTATGATTATAATTTCCGATTTTTTGTGAAAAGGACACTATTTTTACTGGAAATTGTCTCGTGTTAATCGGATATTGTATTTTATATCCACTGTGCTGATTCGTCTAATCTGTGTGAAGAGGTTCAAAGTAGATTGACCTGTAGGCAGGAGAGCGAGGTAACCGTTGACACAGTATTGGGGCTATATTTACTGGCTGGTAGGTGTTTGGGCCACCCTTGCAGAGTACTGTGGCTCGCTCGTGGATATCTGGTATAGGTAAAAGGGAAAGAGTACCGAACACTGTTTACTGACCAGGTGTAACTGCTCGAAAGCCAAGTATCCTCTTGAACCCTTCTGACTTGTTTGCTGTTAGCCAGGTCAGACCTGCTAGTCACGGGTCTCGAGTAACGCTTGTGAGCATAGCATGGTCAAGCCTTGGACGAGATAGACGTTTTTAGGTTCTCTCAACGCGTTGTACATTATATCTCCCGGTCGACTCGTGAAGCTGCGATATTAAGGTAAGGACACCGTGACACCATTACATCAAAGAGGGTACGGAGTACTGTGAAGGTACGCTTTCGGCTCTGAAATCGTTTCACTTCACCGGTGAAACTTTGTGGATCGAGTATACAGCCACATTCCGAAAGCCCACTATTGAAAGCTATGCCAAAACATTTGGCTTAACGATGGGTTGCCTTTCTACATTCTCGAGGTGTCCACATCATGAGGAAAAGATTCTTTCCCCGTGCTCTCGCACTTGTTGAATGCCTTTTGCAGGAAAGCTTTGTCCCTGGCACTGTTAACACGGGAGCCAAAAGTCAATTAATTGCTTCCGGAACAGATCTCAGTGGCTAAGAAGCTCCAGGAAACGAGGTGGGAAACATTCGCGAGTCTGTTGCAAACGATGCTGTCAAAATGAATTCCGATCGAGCTGAAGGAAGGAATTCTCGCGTCTTTCACTCTCACACGATTTCTTGCACGTAGATCAGGGATCGGACTTCATCTCAGCAGGGGTCGCAGCCAACACCACGGCCGACGGTATCAATGTGGTCGAAGCTGCCATGGAGTACCCGTCTACCATGTCGCATGTGGAGCGCTACCATGCGTTTCTCCGGGTTGCGTACACCAAGATTCGTGATTCGATGCCACACTACGAGACCAATGAATAATGTCTGCGGATGGCTGTGGAGAGTGTCAATGACACCATCGGACCAGAATGTCTCTACCCTATGCTCTTGGTTATTGACGCCCTGCCGCGCCCAGCCAGGAAGGGATGCGCAGACACACAACTGCAATGTGCGCGTGCAATGGACGCAGCTACGAGACCCATGCAAAAGGAGCAAGCTGTTAGCAGGAATGAGCTACTGTCCCTGCTGTTGCAGCGCATTGCTGTTCCTGACACATAGACACACATAGCTGCTTGTGTATGGAATCGGATTACGGTGACACCCAGGATCCGTGAATTTGTGTACTGTCATGCTCTCGTGAGTTTACGTAAGGGTTATAACTTGTTGTGCATCACTTGTGCCGTGTTGTGCTTTGATGTTGTCAGCTATATTGAATTGTGGGTAACATTGTGGGTAACAAATTTATGTAATGCTTTAATATGATTGGTATTATTCATTGTCCCTGAATTTTAGTATAGGCTACACTCTGATCGAGTTGGTGCATGTTTGCCATCATAGAAGGTGGCCTCGAGGCACCTCCAGGTAGACCCAAGCCAGAGCTGGCGAACGTCCTTTGCATCCCCTCAACTTTCCCTTTGCCCCGCTAACCTCCATTACAAGCCTCTCATCGTATTGCGTTTGGTCTCAAGCATGACCACGGACGCAAGCGTGTCAAGGCCAGTGCAAAACTACGTAAGCTACCAGCAGCATCCCCTGTGTATGTTGTTTGCAAGAAGAGTGAGAAGTGGAAAGGACCATTCCCCTTTATCCGGGTAGATGGAGTGACAGTAGTTGTGCAATAACGCTCTGGGATGAAGATATTCATATCTAACGTATTGAAGCCCATCGTTTACTCCCTTTTTCGTGAGTGCGCTAATATGAACAGCAATGAGAGATCACAGCCCATACAGATTCAGCACCCTTATTCAGAATGGCTCGGGAGGAGGAACTAAATGGACTCTTGAAGAACGGTACATTCAAAGTCATGAAGCGCTCATCAATGCCAGAAGTTCAGCGTATCTACGGTACAAGGTTCGTCGACGCATACAAGATAATAGAAGGAGAGAAAACTCAAAAGTCTCGTCTTGTTGTACAGAACTACTCTGGCCCGCAAGCTTCTTTTATCTCCAGTAAGGCTTTGACAGTCAACAGACTAGGACAACAATTTACAGTCTCTCTTGCAGCCTGTTTTCAGGATCACACCTCTTACTTTCAGGACATCCCCCAGGCCTACGTTCAGTCTCGTTCAGTCTTGTTCAACTCTTGAGCGCCAAAATTTTCTTAGTCCCCCTCCGCAGATGGATCTCGGCGATGATGAGGTATTGCTGGCATCAAAACCACTTTACGGTATATCAAAAAGTGGCCTTCACTAGTTGACGACCCAAACTCACCATCAGGAGAAATTGAATATGAAATCCACCAAATTCGATCCATGTGTGCTGTTCAGAAGAGAAGGAATGATTGTGCGCGGAGTCACGGCTATTAAAGTAGATGACGCATTCGGTCACGGCTGTGAAGAATTTCTCGACAAAGAAGATGAACTCTATTAGTTCAAGTCGAAGCCTAGGACGCTAGTGTCGAGAAATGAAGGTGGCGTGTTCAACGGAGTTAAGATCTGGAGAGCATGTGATGAGTCGTACACTGTGACCCAGGTGGAGAACCTTAGGAATCTCAAGCTCTCATCTATCGCTGAGGAGTTTAACAGTGTCCGTGCCACTGCTCAGTACGTCGGGAACTATGTACATCCGGACATTTTTGCGGGAGTTGAACTTATTGCTACTGGTGAAACTGCTCCATCGAGCAAGCAGATGAAAAATTTGAACAAAGTAGTCAGTCCCCGCCATGCTACGAAAAACTTTGGAATCCACTTTGTTCCGCTGGACGTAGACTCTCTCCGTCTAGTTTCATTCACAGACACTTCATTTTCCAACGCCGCGAATCTTAAATCTCAACTGTGATTCGTTCTTTTAATGGTACATAAACACAATCACGCTAACTTCGTGCACTATGGAAGCTCTCGCTGCAAACGAACTACTCGTTTGGTCATGGCCGCAGAGATACATGCTCTTGTTTATGGGTTTGAGAATGCATTTACTGCTCGTAATGTGATCTCGGAGATACGAGGACGAGCTATCGAGGTGGACGTCTACATAGACTCAAGGACTCTCTTTAATTTCGTGGCAAAGAATGCAGGAACTTTGGAGAAACGTCTCTAAATCGATGTCTTTGGACCACGTGAGAGCCGTGAAAAGGGCGAGCTATGGAACGTGACGTGGATTCTAAGTGCAGAAAATAAAGCAGACGCGCTGACGACACATTGCAACTGGATGAAGCATTCTCTATGTATCACGATGGCAACAAACAAGTTGTGTGTCCAAGCAAAAGGATGGATGAGTAGGCCTCACGAAGTGTCAGCAACAGAGAAAAGCAGTGAGTGTCAAACATCGGGCCAAGTTGCATGTCTGTTCGATGTTTAACGATGGCAACCTACAGGGGACAAACCAACTTGTCCGTCCGAATTTGCGTGACACTGTCATCAGGCTGTAATCAGTACCAGACACTTGCTGTACCTTAGTAGTACATATTGGTGCTCATCCGATCTAGCGCCGTAGATTTCGTGAAAAAAAGAACCCAGTCATCAAATGAAAGCCATAGTAATTCTTCAACAACCCGTACGTCCGCGCACTCCGCGCCTGCCGTGCCTTCTTGCGTGGGGTTGTCCGATGGACCTCAGCCTCGCCTTCGATCTACCGTGGATCTACGCCAATGGTTTGAGCCCTGCCGATTGATATCAGAAAATCAGTGTAACCATCTATTTGTCTGATTTTCGAAACATTGTGATCAAAATTCCAGAGATAAGTGATTCCGAAAAGCTGGCTAGATTCATCGAAGGGATTTAAGCCTAGAAAATGTGAAGGCCTTGAGAAGAGAAGAGTGACGTGATGTGCTAAATATTTCAACTGCAGAGTCAAGTTTCAGGATTAGGATACGTGATGAGAACATCTTCATGGAATGACCTACATCCGTAGATTCTTTACTTTTACTGAGTGGTACCATGAATAAACTCAGTGTGAAAGTATTGAAAGGTGATCGATGTAGTACTAAAGCGCTTAGTAGAGAGCTTCTGGCTAAGTATAGAAGCGGAAATATCTTTGACTCTTGTCAGAAAAACGTTACAGTTGAGCTCTCTCAGAATGAATCAAAAGAAGAAGCATCGAAAGTCATTCTCAATGAGACTTTTCGACTTGGAGCTCGTAGCTATACGTCGAATTGGATCGTTGCCAATTGCAGGTATGATATTCTGTTTGGAAGGCCATGGAATGTTGCCCACAATCCCACAAGCGATTATAAACAAATGATTATGAAGGTTGGACGGGATGTAATTCCAGCGATTCAAAAGAAAGATGAAAAGATTCAAGGAATGAATGTAGGTGACTGGCAAAAACACCTCTCCTACACTCGGATCAAGAGCCCGAAAAGAACTAGGT
>JAHNZQ020000277.1:1167145-1196937 GCA_019155205.2 Gracilaria vermiculophylla
AGGTGCTCCCGTTTCCCTACGGCAGTATCCTTTCCTCCTCTGGCGTAAGGGGTGGCAGTATCCTTTCCTTCTCTGCCCGGGGTCACCTTAGGTGTAGATAGAGGGAACCTCTCCTGTACGGATGAATGACTTTGAAACGCCGCTGCGGGGAGCAGCTGCGCGGTTTGGGAGCGAACCTCCGCACGGATAACATCTGAGATCACCTCAAGGAAGGGGTCCGAATCCAGCAAAGCATCCACAGCACGGTGAGCGCTCTCCGTTGCGATATCCTCCACAAGGGCGTGGCGGCGCGCTCCGAAGTGGGCTTCCACACCTGCAGGAATTCTTTCGACTAGCTCCTGTGAGAGCCAATCCGTAAGGCGCGGGGCCAGGGACTCCAAGAGGGTGTTAGCCTCCGGGTGTTCCCGTCCCTGCAACTCCTGAGGTGGCGGCTGCGATGCCGTGTGCGGTTCTTCAACCTCCACGTCGGCGTTCTCCAGAGAGGCTGCGGGTGCGTCCGCGTGCCTCCGATCATGCATTCTCCTAAGGCGAGTCCTGAAACGCTCCACAGAGGAGCCAGGATTCCGAAGGAGACTTTCAGGGTCCTCCAGTGTGGCGGCCATCTCCTGGGGAGCGCTGCGCGTGCTGCGCCCACCGACGGAGCCGGTTGCCTGAGGATCCTGTAGGGGGGTTTCCATGGGATTTTCTGAGGGAACCACAGAGGAGTAGGTCGGGGGTGATTTGCTTCCACTTCCGGATTACCTTAAGGAAGAATTCCACTGTTGGGGGTGGGTCGTTGCAAACTAGAAACATGGTTCTGCTGCGACTTGTGCGAATCCTTTAGGAACTGTGGCCTTTCTAAGTCGGGAGATCAGTTGTGGTACTGTCAGCCCTCCTGTCGAGGTAGTAAAGCACGACGTCCGTTAGGAGGTTTTAGTGACTCCAAAGGCCCGTATTCCTAAAGTTGGTCTCCGGTATCCGCTGTCGCGAGCCGGGGTAATTCTGAAAGGGATCCGCAAACACCAAGCGGAGGGGAAGGTTCACTGGGCGGACAATGCTTCTACAGGTGCTGCTATGATGCGACCTCGGGATCGGCGGCTTAGAAACCTGCGTAGATCGACAAGAGACCTCAACCGGAAAAGTATAAGAAGACTCAAGGGTGCTTGTCTTTACTTCCCCAGAGGTGGAGCTCAACCGGCAGATTAAATATCAAGCCAGGAGCCCGCCTCAGCAGGTCTCGCTACTGTACTAATTACCTGCATAAATTATCTAAAATAAATAATAATTCTACCGTGCCTCCAGATTACTGTAGCGCACGCGGGCGGGATTATCCACCACGGGGCCCAGGTAATAAAATACAAGCCCTCCTTAGGAATATTATACCTTAAGGCCAAACCACCCTACTTCCGTAGGAGCCACTGTACTACACTAACGGACGTTGTGCTTTACTACCTTGACAGGAGGGGTGAAAGTACCACAATCTCGCCCACGTGCGCTACAGTATCCTTGAGGCACGGTAGAATTATTATTTATTTTAGTTAAGTTATGCAGGTATTCAGTACAGTAGCGAGACCTGCCGAGGCGGGCTCCCGGCTTGATACTTAATCTGCAGGTTGAGCTCCACCTCTGTGGAAGTAAAGACAAGCACCCTTGAGTCTTCTTCTACTTATCCGGTTAGAGTCTCTCGTCGATCAACGCAGGTTTCTAAGCTGCCAATCCCCAGGTTGCATCATAGCAGCCCCTGTAGGAGCATTATCCGCCCAGTGAACCTCTCCCTCCGCTTGGTGGCTGCGAATCCCCTTTCAGAATTCCCCCTGCTCGTGACAGCGGATACCGGAGATCACCTTTAGGAATACGCGCCTCTGGAGTCAACAAAAACTCCGAACGGACGTTATGTTTTACTACCTCAAGAGGAGCGCTGACAGTACCACAGTGATAATATTTATAGCAATCTGGTCCGTCTAATTTGAACTTCTTCTAATCTGGGAATATAACATCTTTCCATTCATTTTTCCAGCAAGCCGTTTGAGCACACCATGCAACGCAATTTGCTTTATGGTGGTCCCAAAAAACGAGTGTTTTTTTCATCTTTACGAATCGATATAAATTTGTTTGTTTGATTGCTTGCCATACTGTTGATTTTGGGACTTTTTTAGACAATGGGTTTGCAATTTTCGTGCATGACGCACTTTCTCGCGATAGTTCGCGCTTTATACGACTCTCAACAGCTGGTTTCAGAAGTTTGGGGCGTCCAGTGGAACGTTTAAATCCATATTTTGTCGGATTTGATAAAAAAGATGCTACAGCATGACGCGAACGGCCGAGTTTTCTAGCAATATTGAACATGTTGTGTCCTTATGCTTTATATTTAAGGATTCGGTGCTGTTCTGAACGCGAAAGAGGACTTCCTCGTGCTATAACTGAGGGATACTACGGAATGTCCTATACTTTTGAAAAGTGGTTTTGATGGTATTAACGAAGGAAGGTGACTACAGTAGGCAACAATCCATATTTTGGCGCGCTTTTGCAGTGTCCTATATTTTTGAAACGCACTGTACTTCAGGCACTCCAATCACTAGACGTGTTGGGAGAAGACATAAGGCACGGACATCTTCTTTGGCGCTTGTTCTGTCGTCCTTGCAAGAGCGATTAGGGATACCGTGTTGTGGAGAGGTCATGTTCTAACAACAGGAATAGCTGTGCTTGTACAAGTGTTCTTATCACCAATCAAAACAACATGGGGTTTCATGACTTCTTCAACCACTTTTGCAATGTTTGAATGTGATTCACTGTTTATGATTTACATTTCCGTGGAGCACCGGACAGGATTTCAAGGAGGGGATCCATGATCGTGCGGTATCTGTAACAGACTATTCAATGTAGTATGGGTTCCTCAACAGTAACAGTGTATGCGGAATCGTTTTGGTACAGATCACTCCAAGTCGAAGTCTGCCAGTATCTGAAAGCAAGCACCAGCCAACTATCCTGGCTCTCCAATCATGGAGGGGGATCAAATTGAAAGAGGTATCTTTGAATTACACCGTCTTGACTTGACGTTGGTCTACGCATGCAGGATCCTGCCTTCAAAAAAATATATAGCGAATAGAAATCCCCAGTCTGTGCTCTTTGAGAAAATGGTATGTTATGAACCAATCGTTCGCCGTGGCAGAAATGAGTGAAAGAGTATTGTGCAGGCATTTTCACGACCACTAAGGGTCATGTATGTAGACAATAATGATGAAGAAGAATGGTCATGGATCGATGTGAATATCGACGACTTTGGTCTCTAATCTGCTTGAGCCTTTTCTGTCTCACTCTGTTCATTTTCTCCGCTGTATTTCCTTCATTAAGGCCCTGGTCTCCAGCAACTACCCTTTGCGAATGGATTCAACCACTTCACCCTGCGAAACGAGCGACTATTCGTCTTCGAAATGCCCGAAACGTTGTAGTGTTTACTGACGGCACAAATTTTGATGATGTTGTTGCCCTTTTGTTTCTGGCCAAGTCTAAACTTTGCAACCTGGTAGCAATCTATATTACTGGAAATGGCTGGGCTAGCCCAGGTGCCTCAATCCGTCATTTTTTCAATATTCTAACCATGATGGGGTCTCAATATGCATCGATTCCAATTTTTGTTGGTTCATATTATGCTCTGATGGACCAGATCAACTCAACTGCAAATGATATGCATATGAAACAAAGCTACAGGAGTTATATACCGTTTGGTCCTGGTGGTATTCTTTACTCCGACGTGATGTTTGGCATGGCACATTTCTTACCACAAGGAAAAAATGCCTACGATATTCGCAAAACACCAGATACTGATCACGCATCGATTTCAGCTTTGTTTAGGCTCCTGAAAAGTACTAAAGCGGCGGGAAAAGTGACATTTTTGAGCATTGGAACGTTGACACCTTTCGCACTAATGTTTTCAAAGCGACACATCCGAGAAGTTAGACCATTGTTGCGACGAGTTGATGGCTTGTACATCATGGGTGGAGCAGTTGATGTGAATGGCAACATCTTTAGTTCTCCCACAAACAAAAAAGCAGAGTTTAATGTATTTGCGGACCCTGATGGAGCCGAAATAGCTTTGATGGACATAAGCAAGCTTGTAGACATTACCCTTGTACCTCTGGACGCAATCCAGGATGTCTCACTGACGGAATCATTGCTGTTTACATTACTCACAGAACCGCAGACACCAGAGGCGCAACTCGTTGGACACATGATGAACAACTTACGTGATACGTGGTTTGCACCTGATATGTTTTTTCAAACAGCTTTTCTATGGGATCCCACTGCTGCCATGACCATGCTTTATCCGAACGTCATAACCGAGAAGAGAAAACGTATGGTTCGAGTTGTTGTGGAGGAGGGAGTAGATGGACCACATCAAGGGTGGACAAAGCCATGCACGCCAGCGGAAATTCTTTATGAGACTTGTGCAGACATCGAGGTCATCGATGGGCTAAATGGAGAACTTGTTCGCCACATCCTTGTTGAAACTCTACAGCAAAAAGAGAACTCTGCGGAACGGCCCCTGGTGTGCTTAGACTAATAGAAACGAAAGAACTTTTCTATCATGAAGGAAAGGAGTTTTTACCGACGGGCGAATTCAAGGGGCATTAACGGCTTTTTGATCGTGAAGCATTGAGGCCGAAGACTGTTACAGTATAAGCTGAAGACGGGCGAAAGATGTTCCGGCGTTCCGCGATCTAGTTATACGAGCAATTGAAAACCACTGGTTGAATGAATGCACGAGACTATCGTCGCACTGAAGCAGAATTGACGCTTAAGATGAAGATTGCTCGGTCTCAACGCTTAGCTCAAGTCGAATATGTACATTAGAGAAAGACTCCTGCACTTTCTTTGTCGAGTGGTTTCCTTCGAGATTCGTATAGGTACAGCTACAGGATCGGTACCCTCTTCGCTAAGCCTTAAAGACGCTAGCTAGCCAGTAGTGCGTTATGATCTTGGTTTAGGTACCGTTCTGGCGCGGCAAAAACATAACTCGGGAGGGTTAGCTCGGCAGCCAGGGTGCAGGCTGTGCTTCCAGGAGACACGGAGAAAACTGAAACATAGCACTGGCACTGGCGGCGGATTTGGCGAAACGCGCCGTGAAAAATATGATTTGCGTGCATAATTTGCTCGAATAGCAACCCTTTGTGTCGCGATAGATATCTGCTCTCGTGCACATGATTGTTTCTCAGTGAGGTCAAAAAGTGTTCCACACTCCAAGCACCTCAAGCAACACCCTTCTTGTTGGGCAGTACTCCAGCGTTTACCAGTTGGCTCTTTTAAACCTACAGAAATGCTAAATTTCATCGTTCCGGCACCATTCTATGTTCGTCCTTCTGTGACAGTGAGCAAATGTAGTTTGGATGGTAATCACGGGCCTTCCAAGGACTTGTCGGCCATCGATAAGCAATACTTGGAGAAAGTTCGAGCTCGGTTTTCGAAACGTCGTCGTATTGCAAACGCAGGACTGAATGAAGGGTCACCGGATATTGGTGATGAAGACGTTTCTATGACGGCAAATCTTCCAGATGATATGGATGAGATGGACGACATAATTTTTGACCGTGCTCCTAACAACGCCAACCAAGTCAAATTATTCGGCGCGTGGCTAGATGATGCCATTGCTGGACGCAAAGCGAGAAAGAATTTGATGCCTACTGATGCTGCAGTGGCTGGTTCTGATCAGGTTGATGCTTCTGTTGAGTCCCACAAGAAACCTTCCTTGTCGGCAGAGGACGCCGTGGAACAAAGCAGCATCATCTTTGCAGACGGAATGACGCTGTTTAACAAGGGGTTGTACCAGCAAGCAAATCCCGTGTTTGCCGAAGCCGTCAGCGTGGTAGGGCGAGGCAGTCGATTAGGAGGTCAGTACCAACTATGGCACGCACAGTCCCTTGATGCAGCCGGAGAAAAACTTTCAGCAGCAAAGCTACTAGAGCAACTTCGCATGCACGCTGATGCTGATGTGCGAAAAGTATCCCGTGAGCTGCATTTCATTATGACAGCTCCGGTGCTGGAGCTTGAACCAGGTACCTTTCTAGAGATACCCAGCATTGATGATGAGCCCTGTCCGAAGGCGTCTGCCATCTTGGCCACGAACTTTGGTCCTGTGAAAACTGCTCGAGTCGACAAAAAGCCAGAGCCTTACAGCCTACAATGGTACATGGAAAAGGACAGACCTCCAAAAGCTACTGCCGACAACTCTGCATTAGAAGCTGCATTTGTTATTATCGCAATCTTTGGTACTTTGGCTTTCATGTATGCGTCATCTTGATATCCAATATGCAACGACCAAAAGAACATCAGAGTTCCGGTCACGGTTCCGTTAATTGTTATTCTTAGGGATGGATTAGCCATGTTCTTTCTACGAGACATCAATGTAATATAGTACCTCTGACCGAAAACTATGTTCTTTTTCCTTCAACGAGTGGCTAAGTATTGAAGCCGCCACCTGATGGAATGCTGCTCTGAGAGCCTGCTCTCAAGCTTCCACATACTTTGTTAGTTATTCACGCACCTTTCCAATATGAAGGCATTGTGCTTGACTGCAAGTCTGAAAAATGGTGAACATACGTTTGCATTCTTACAAAAAAAAACATCCCCAGTTTAGTCTTTTATAAGTGCTCGAAACCCTCAATGGGTGTGAACACGAGAAGGTGAGAATGTCGGTTAGGCGTGTGTTCGTAGCTTCTGATAGCCCATGCTTGCCTTTGATGGTCTGTTGCATTTTGGATTCAGTGCGGTGGTAGAGGTGGCGCGATAGAGATTGCTATTGATGACAATTGCCAATGTTTGATGAACAGCATAGTGCAAGCGGATTGAAAATGGACCACACTTTACGATCTACCGAATCGTAATTTAGAGGTACATGGAAAGGATTTTCGGCTTTGAGAGATGCAATGAGCATCGCCTAAATGCGCCGCACGACGAGGGCAGGGGTAGGAGTGCTTTTGCGAATTGAGGTCTGCGAGCTACAACACGCAGATCTTAGCAGTAGAAACACTGTATATGTGAGGTGAAGAGAAAAGTACGCTAATTTATCCATCGTTCGTTAACTGTGCGTATATGGTGGCTTGAGCCATCATGAACCATTAGAAAGCTATGCGAATGAGGACGAAGGTTTTCTAACAGTCGCGATAGATATTTTTGTATGGACTCATGGGCCGCCGAGAAATACGAACTGGAGATTCATTAATGTACTTTGCCACAGATAAAAGTAGGACACCAAGGTAGATAGTTCAAACAAAGATATGAACACATGGGACGCGTCGGTGCACCGTACATAGAAGCAGCAATGGATTTTGGTATTGGACATGAAGAAAGTCAATCTACATGTTTGGCGAACAAAAGATGACGACTCGTGAAACGCTTCGATTTACGGTACTACCGGTTACGCAGTAAGAATGCAAGCTCCACCGGTAGCTCTGATCTTCTGCTCAGCACTCTTTGAAAAGAACTTTGCCTTGACAATAATGGGTTGATCGGGTAGTCTTCCCTTTCCCAGAACCTTGAAAAAACCTTGTTCTGTTACATCGAGCACCGGGGCATTTTCTTTGTCGCCCTTGTATTTGACACGAATGTCGTCGGGTACCAGTGTCCAAATCTTGTCAAGGTTGATTGTGGGACAGTAATATTTGTTATTGGTTTTGTGGAAATACCTCATACCGACCTTACCGAAGTAACCGGGATGGTACTTGTCGAAATTGATTCGGTGATGATGCTGGCCACCCGCGTTACCACGTCCACCGGCTGTTTAAATACAACAAGTATGAAAAATCGACGATTAGTCTTAGAGATTAAACAATTGACAGATTAGAACAAAACGAAGCTGTGGAGAGTAACGTACGATGCTTGCGATGTTTTCCCTATGAGCATCGAACATGCGATGCGGCGTGAAAGGACAATACACCGGGCGCCAGAAAACACAGCTAAGCGGTCAGGATCACGTCAAATGTTTGGGATTCGCCTAATGGGACGTGCTGCGTATGGGTTTCCGTGCACGCTTAAGATGCCCACCGCCCTGTCATCAATTGCGGTCGAGCTACTTACAATACGGCCATGCCCAGCTGAAACATGTCCACGCTTCTTTCGGTTGTGGTGAAAACGGGTCGGCTATAAAAGGCGCACGCACGCAGACAATCGGATTGATAAGGCATGAAGCCATGCGGAAAGGTCATTTAGTTAGACACACGAAAGCACGGGCAGAGGCGCAATCACATTTACAGGCGGAATCGAAAAGTCGTAACGAACCATATTGCGGTAGGGAAGAGGGAGACGAAGCGATTACAGATAATATGTGATTGCTTCACCGCGGAGGAGAGGAGGAATAGCTTCAATGCTTCTCGAAGACGGGGGATAGGGTCGAATTGCCTTCGCCACGATTCGTCGCGGGGAGGACGACGGCGGAGTGGTTTTGCAATTCCCAACAAAATCTGAAATATTTTCAGCTTTGCAGATATCCCTTGAAAAGGGCCGAAGTGGTTCAAAAAATAGATCTCAACGTGGTACACGTGTGCGGGCTCAATGCCAAACGAGCCAATCACATGCTTCGACTTCTGCAGCGAGCCCGTCGTCGTCGCCGCGACGGCAAGCCCAATACAGTAGCAGAGAACACGTCGCATGCCTACGAGACATCCATAACCTGTCCGCATCGTGCGCACGTACTTGGGCATTAGCGGCTGTCTGATTGCTGCACAAGGGCGCTACTTCTGCAGGACGCGCCATTGTTGAGGCTTTCAATGCTAAAGGCGAGGCAAACTAGTTGAGGAGCTCTTCCTCCCCATTATATCTTCATTAACTATCTCCTTTACATCGCCACGATGCGCACACACGTCGGCAGAACTGCCCTTCGGGGCGCTACACAGCTTCTTTCGGGCGGTGCCCCACGAGGAGCCGTTCTGGTTGGTCGCACCGCCCTCGCTTCAAAATCGTTGTGCACCAACACCTCACTCCACAACGATGGAGCTCGAAAACCAGAAGATTTGCAGATTTCTGCAAACGACAAGGTGCAACTTGCCAGCGAGGCTGCCGCTAGCGTGGCGCCCCAGGAAGAATCTGTCGTCGAAATTATTTCCGAGGATGTGTCTTCGACCTCAGTGTTGGTCGAGGAACAAGCCGTAGACGGCAGTGACAGCGCCATTGAATCTGCCGCAACAGAATCCAATCCGCCCCCGGAGCTTTCAAAGTCTGCGGCGCTTCCAAGCTCTCAAGAGTCAAGCAAAGATCCCAAAGAATTTGCTGCCCATCTCAACTCTTTGCTGCGAAAAGGAGCTGTTCGTACTGCGTTGTGGCAGTTTTCAAACGTATTGAAGACCTCTAATTTCTCTGCGGTAAACCAAGATGCCGTGAAACTGATGATCCCGGTGCTAGGACGAAGTGGCTGGTCTCCTACATCTCTCCAAACGCTTCAGCTCGCCGCTGAAAGACAATACGAGCTAGGAACTGGTCTATACAACTGTGGACTACATGCCATAGCCCGATCAGGTGACACGGATGCAATGAGAAACATCATTGCTACCATGTGGACTCTTCCTAAAGAATCTCAACCGAACGCAACATCGTACAACTATTTAATTGGCGCGTACATGTATCGCGGGAATGTTGACGACGCGTTTAATGTACTTAACGAAATGAAGGACCATCTCATATATCCTACTTTTGCAACGTACCATGCTTTGATCACAGGTTGTCTCCGTCGCCGTGATTCCCAGAGAGCCTTTTCAACCTTGATGGCGGTTGAAAAACAACGGTTTGACGTGAGTGCCATGACGGTTGCTCAAGTGCTCGTCAGCGCCGCAAACAATGATGACTTCGACAACGTCAGGGAGCTTCTGGAAAAGTTCGAATCAGCGCTGCCAAGGTATGTCGCAGAGGTACATCGCATTGCAGAATCACGCAATATGTACCGCTTCGAGAAACATACGCGAACCACAAAAGAAGAAAGAGCTAGCATCAGAGGCGCGCCCAAGTTGGAGATCGCAGCCATATCTGCTGTGCTGCATTGCGCCTTTCGAGGAGGACTTCCTGATGTCGCCTTGCGTGCGTGGCAGCTCATGGAAGAACTGTACCCAGAATTGGAGCCACCACCCTCACTGTGGTACTGCTTAATCGGTGCGTTGTCTGGAGGGGGCGACTTTTCAACCGCTTTAGATGTGGTTGGGGTGATGCGGGAAAGGGGTCTCACTCCTTCTTTGCGCGATCTGGACATGGCTTTGGTTCGTCCGTTGGCGTCTGATATAGCTCTTATTGATGCTCAGTTTTACAGATTGGTCGATAGATTCGAAGGCAAAGAACTCAGGGAGGAGAAACACGGGGAGGGGGCTATGGCTAGTGCGGCTTCCGAAGAAGAGGAAGAAGAAGTGGAAGTTAGTCCGGCTGACGCGGAGGCATCAGAGACCAGTGACCTGGAGAACGCAGACAACGACTTGCCACAACACGAAGAGATAAAAGCCTCGGAGCAGGATTTGGGCACACTAGAGCAAGAAGTAGAAGACACGGAGCAAGATTTGGGCGAACTGGAGCAAGAATTAGAAGCATCAGAGACATCAATGAGTGGTCCTCAGGAAGGAGAGTTGGACGAGGCGCACAAAGAATACATTCGGACGAGACTGAGACCGACAACGGTGGGCATTGCGGAACTTAATTGCATAATTTCTGCATGCTCATCAGCACAAGACCTTGAACGGGCGTTCCAGACGTACGACGAGGTGGAGGGTCGATTTGGCCTGGACAAGGACATTGATACCATCAATGCGTTACTGGAAGGCTGCGTTCAAACAAAGCACATTCGTGGTGGTGTGAGGATTTTGCAAGAAATGGAAAGCCAGGGATTCAGTCTCAGCGGCCAAACGTTACATTTGGCAGTTCGGTTGATGATCCGCGGGGGGCAAAGTGAGAGAACGATGGAAATGGTTGAAGAGGCTCACAAGAACGGAGATTATGTGTCACCTTCTACGTACCAGATGCTGATCAAACATTTCTTGCGAAATGATGGTGTCAAGCGAGCACGACGAGTTATGGAATTGGGTATGGAGGCAGGGCTGTTGGAAAGGGCTCTAATTGGACGACTTCATTTCGAAGCTAGTGATCAACTGAAGGAACTCGAAAAGCAACATGAATCAGTTGAGAAGACGGATTCATCGTGGAGTGACCAGCAGGGGGGTGAGTTAACGATGCAGAGTAAAGACGTGGAAACTGTTGGGTATAGTGGGGCTGATGATGAACACGTTGAGGCGGTAGATAAGCACTAAATAGTTGGAAGTGAGGCATGTAAGTAAACTGTGAGGGATTGCAACGAAAAATTGTTGATGTCCAAGAAAGTGAGCGTTCATGAACTGGGTGCATTTAGTCGGATGCGAAACAAAAAAGCTACTTGTCCTAGAACAGCAGAAAATGGCGGGTTACGAGTGGTAAAGCAATCAAGGCGATCTAGGAGGGCATGCGCTGGTTGTGGCGTGCGGAGTTTCTGGTCATCCTCGCCTTCCGCTTTGCCGCAGCAGCCTTGCGAATGCGCTTCTCCGTGTTGGTCTCAAAATATCGCCTTCTCCTTAACTCAAACAGGTGCCCGCTCTTCGACACCTCCTTCTTGAAGCGGCGTAAAGCTGGCGCAAGGCGCGTGAACGAAACGGAGCGTATCGAGTGTTAGACCGACGGAAAGCTGTGCGCGCACGATGCGGCGAATGGGTGTTTGTTGATGCTTACCTCCTTCGATCGGTTCGCTGTCGCCGACGACGACGGTCACCTCCATGCGGGTGGACGCGGTGTGCGGCGGCGGCGCGATTGTGGCCGGCAGCGGGGCGCCAAACGCCATGGTGGAGAAGAACGGGGCAGGACGCGCGGGACACAGAGCCGCGGCGGCGGGCGAGGCAGTGAGGGGAACGCCTGTGGCGGGGACGAATGCGCTGCAACGGTCCATGGTTGTCGGCGACGCGCGACGACGTGGGCGGGGAGTGGCGGAAGACGGCGGGCGACGGGGGGGGCTCACGGGAACACTCCGCAACACGAACGGCTTCGATGCGCGCTGCGGAGGGGCGCGCGTGGCTGCACAATGGCGCGCATCTGTCTCGGGCGGCGAGATCGAAGCGGCGCGCACGCGAAGGGGACAGTTGTCGACGGTCTGCGCGCCAGCCGCAGCGCGACAAGTGGCAACGAAAACGGCGCCCCGGAACGCAACTCGATGCGCTCGCCGGCGGCAGCGCAGCCAGCCTCCCGGAGCGCCGCGCGCTTGGCGGGGCACCATGCGATGACGCCCAACCGGTGTATGACACGTTGCGGCCGCCCATTGGCTACTGTGCGGAAGTGCGCTGTTCAACAGCCACTGGGCGCTGGCGAAAGTGGGCGAGGTACTGGGCAGCTGGCGCGCATTATCTCCGACGCGCTGTTTGCGGCCGTGCTTCGCCCTCCCGCTGCACGCAGCGCGCTGCGCCTTTTGGTTGCCGATGAGCGCAGGTGCGGCGCTGCGCGCGCGACAGGGCGCATACTCCCCCCAATCCGCCATTGTCGGGCCGCCCGCCGTCGTACATCCAGCCCCGGGCTAGAAGCGCCCGACCAGCTGTCATCGACGCGCTCTTGCAATTGAGCCTGCAGAGCAATGACCGCCTTTGTCAACGTGAGCGTCAACGCGTCCGCGGCCTCAACTTTGTTTCCCTCCTCCGCCACATCGTTCCGAGGTTGCAAACTGCACAACAGCCCCGCCACCCTCTCTGCGCGTCGTGTCTCGCGCTCGCGTGTGCCCATAACTCCTCAATGCAATGATTCATTCAACTACAATATCTACCAAGACGGCGAGGACCGCTCCAAGAGGGTGGTGGGCGACAGTGACCGCGCCGTGATCCTGCAAAAACCGCTGGGGCTCGTCTTGGAGGAGGGGCAGGACGGAATGGTGTTCGTCGCCGAAATGGATCCGGACGGCAACGCCGCTGCGTCGGGCGAGGTCAATGAAGGCGACGTGCTCGTCGCTGTGTCGGCCACCTTTGGCGACGAGGTGTGGTCCACGCGAGGCGTTGGTCTCGACAGAGTCATGAAGTCCATTCGCATCCGAGCCGGCGACTTCGTCACTCTCATTCTCGAAAGTCCGGACAAGCTATCCGAAATGAAGACAAAAGCCGCCGAGTTAGCTGTCAATCGCAGAACTGAAGCCAGAGACAAGTTTGGTGAACGCGAGGTTCTGGACCCTGTGTCATGGACGAAGGCTAAGCCACAAACCAACGATATTTATGAGTACGGTGATCCGGACCAACCCCAGATTGATGAAGCTCTCAAACAGAAGTTGAAACGTGAAGTCGCTGCCCCTTACGAGCAAAACTGGATTTTGTGGGTTGGTGCTGGCATTCTCATTCTCGTTCTTCTCAGTGTGGGTTTCGGATTAACCAAATAAACTGCTCATACCTCATCTACTTTTTTTTAAGCACCTCTTCATTCGCCACGCAGCTGCCTTGAAAGCGTGTGAACCACTATGCGCTCAACCGCACTCGCAATTGGCATTGGTCACAATCCCACCTCCACACCCGTGTGCCTATTGCTTTGTCCAACGGTTTACGAGCTGGACGGGCTTGTCAAGTTACGTCCGGAAGTTTGAAGGTAGTTCCTTGTCTCAACGAGTGGTTTGTGTTCGCTTCCCGCTCAGACATTTTCTCTTTTAAGTATATGCATGCACCTCGGTAGCAAGCAAAAGGAAGCAAAGAAAGGGGAGGCTCTTCACAGTTGTGCAACAAAGCGCCCCACGACGAACCAGGACAAATGCTTGTTGTTAACGACTCGTGGCAAACACTCTTGCGACTGAGAAAACAGGGTGAAGCATTTAGCAAAGAGAACACACTTCTGCGCGATGCTTGTCTTTGTATACTATGAACAGCTGTAATTTCATCGCAAACAGATGACGCACGAAGGCGATTGTTGCCGGCACTTAAAACGGTTGTGCCACTTCTCTAGACATGTTTCCCAGATCGATTCTCGACGGAAACCGCGACATCATTAATTGAACAGGCAAGACCTATGCAACCTTTTATTCTCACCTTGGAATACCTACAACAGAGCAATGATATTCAACCTGATTTTATTGCCTATATCATCAAGAAACCGGGGGTTACAGTACAATTCATTAATTGTGTAGGCATTCACAATTTCATGCTCCAACCCTCGCGACCAGTTCAGCAACGTCTACGGGGTTGCCCTGCACATCCCCATCGTCATCGAAAGCCTCTTGTTCTTACCTGCAGTCTTCGTGTCTTCATAATGCCACATCAGTTGAGAATAAAACGGCGACAAGCACTAGTGTCAAGCCGCAATTCGATTACCACATTGTGTCCGTTGTAAAAATCATGGAACAGTGAACCGTACCGACATATGTTCTATCGCCTTTCCATAATGAATGTGATGCGATAACCTTATCGGTCAAGTCACCACGAGGGGAAAATGGATGCCGTGGAGCTCATTCTATGGGTTTATAAAACTGTTGTCTCAGCTTGAGACTCAGTCTGCTCTCTGACAAGGATGTGTTCACCGATCAACAACGAACATAAGGGTGGGTTCCGAACTAGTGGGAGTCGGAGGAGAAGAGTTTGATTCATAAACAAGGCGAATTGCAAAGTTAAGCAAGGAAGAACAAAATCTGTCGACCGGGTGGCAATAAGCTGACGACCAGCCTCGTAATGCCGACCGTATGAGAGCGCTCATTTTGGACATCCACTACCGTCTCGTTGTCCTCAAAGCAACGGTCAGTGACTACAAAGTGCGTCTACAAACCCTCCACAATTCTTCGTTACTTCTCATAGCACGGGAGTTAATATTAAACCGAATGCACAAAAAGGTGTACAGACTATTGAGGATGCTTCTCCGACTTTTCAACAGGTTGATAGGTGGCAGCACTCTTTCCAACATTAAACGTGCCCATCGTAGCCCACTTATCTTTGATGAGACCGTACCAGCAACAGCCAGATATGGCGATCATGCAGCCCATGAGGTTGACCCACGTCACGGCATTCTGAAAAATGATGATGCTGATGCCAATCACGAGAACGGTCTTGATGTTACCGGCAACAGTGACCGTCACTGATGATGTGGCCTTGAGCACAATGAACAGAGTGACGTTGAGAATAAACGAGACGACGCCACTGAAGAGCAAGTACAGAAAATCTCGAGAAGTTCTGTCGGGACTCAGAAACCACGCCAAGACGCTGTTCTTTTCAAAGAGAAACACGGCGGGCAACAAAAGGGCGACAGAAGGAGGGGCCATGTAATACAGCAGATTAATGCTGTCGAGCTTGTAGCGACCAGCGAGCATCTGAGAGCTGAGAACAAACTTCAAACCGGTGAGAAAGCAGGCGGTTAGGGCGGCGATAAAGCCGCCGAGATGAAACTCAAGCTCGGTGACAGATGCAAGCGCGACACCGCCGCTGATGGGAATAAGCGCCATGAGGGCAGACGCTCGCAGTCTTGATCGGAAAACAAGGTACTGCAGCAAGGCAGTGCACACAGGTGTGAGTGACTTGATGGTCTGCATGAATGACACAGGAACGAAGCGCAAACTGATGTTGCCGAGACATATGTTAGTGCAGAATACAACAGCAATAACGAGAAGCTTTGAGTAGTAGTCGGCAGGCTCAACACGGACTTTGTCGACTGACTTGAAATAATCGATGGTCAGATATGCCAGTATACTCTGAGTAACCATGTGAATGAGAGTAAGGCAAAGAGGATTGGTGAAATGCATTGTCTTGAAGATGTACTTGTTAAACAAAACGGTTGTTCCATTGGCCATGAACCAGCAAAAAATATAGAACAAAACGACATAGGGTGGTTTTGCGGGCGGTGACGGCACGATAGCAGCATCAGATTTGGAAGGGGAATCCTCCAACTTGTCGGCAGCAAGCGACACAACTTTCATTTCGGAGGTGCTCGAAGCGACAGGGAGGGTGGAAGGGGGGCGGGGGGGGGGTGAGGGGGGAGGGAGAAGCGGTTTTCGGCGTTTCGCTGTACGGGGCGGATGCGGTCGACTGACCGGCAGAAGCGCGCGATGCTGACGGTGGCTGGACGGTATTCAGTTTGGTTGGGTGGCGCCCAATGAGGTGGCGGTCCCGCTGGATCATGTACACGTGTGGAAAAGCTATTGAATTGGGGGTTTTTGATGTGTTCCGTGGCGCAGAGCACGAGGGTTGGCGTAGGCACGTGGATGACGGGACAAAACTACTTGCTCCGAGCTCTCCGCGGGGACTATACCTTCACCAGTTGCCGTGACGGAAAGGACGCTGCTGAAGTAGGCAGTGAGAGCGGTGGTGGGCAGACGAGGCGGGGGGGCAAGGCAGCCAACTGCACAGCGCGTGTGCTGAACGGCGTCGGGCACCACATGACACACTTGAGAGAAGCGTTGCGCAGCGGCATCGCCGCGTCGAGAGCGCACGCCCGAGCGGCAGCGGGAGGGGAAGCTGGTCGCGGCGCGGCGCCCTTCCATGCTTGCAGGGCGATCTTCGCCGAGATCCGTGATCCACTGTAAGAAGGCGGGCTGTCAGCCGGCGTGAATGCAGCTCCAAAAAATGCCCCAAACGCCCAAATGTGCGCGGAGCACGTTGACAGCAAACGCAATCAGCGCACATCGCAGATATCACGGCCGTCCAATGATCTCTAGCACCCTGGCCTGCGCGCGCCTTCACGTTATGAGCGAATCTCGTTTCCATCATCAAACCTCCGCCGCGCCTTACCTCCGTGCCACCAAGTTGCGCCGCGCAGCTTGACCCCCCCCCCGCCTGCACTGCCCTGTTGCGCAGATCCCTCGCATCTGCTCCCCCCGAGCACTCCACCATGCTCAATCTTCCCGCCTTTCTGACCGTGGCCCCCATACCCCGCGCTTCCCGCCCCCGTCGTCGCAGCGTGTGTCGCCCAATTCGCCCGCGCTCGATTCGCCCGCGCCCGACCCGCCAGCGCCCGTTTCACTTTGTTCCCGTCTGCGCCGCGCAGGGAGAGACTACACAGTCATCACCCTCGCCAATTCCAAATGAAAGCGCCGAGCCCCCCGCCACAAACAGCACTCTCACGCCGGAGCAGCGCAAGGAAAAGGCCCGCCTTGCGCGCATGGAGGCAGAGCGGTTAGAGCTCATGGCCGCCAAGGCCCGATTGGAGTTTGAGCGAGCCGAGTTGCAGGCGGAGCGAAAGCGTCTGGAGCTGGACAAAATGAAGTCCTTGAAAGATGCGCATGATGCTGGAAGCGCACCCCCTTCCGCCGAGAAGAAGAACCCCTACGACGAAGAGCAGCCCGAAAAAAGTCCACAGAAGAAACCTGTGTCTGGTGCGCCCCCGCCGCTCACGGCGGGCTCTCTGTCTGAAATTCTTAGCGCCGAGTTTCCGCGCGTGTCTGAGAAGGACATTGAAATCATCAAAGAGAAGCTGTGCGGAATGAAGACTTTCTTTGTCACAGAGGTTGACAGATCCCCTTTCGATGAGCGCGTTGTGTTCCGAGGAAACATGAGACAAAGCGCCGATAAACTGCTGGAAGAGCTTGAAGCGCTCGCCGAGAAGGAAGGAATAGCGGAACGAGTGCGCCTATTTCTGTTATACGACCCCAAAGATTCCATGGACGGCGACGACAAGCGACCGGTCTTGGTCGCGCTTCCAGCTGCGGCGAAACCGAACCAGACAAACACTTTTTCTGCCATTTTTGCAGCAGTTCTGGGCTTTGCGGCGTGCTTCACTACCTTTTCGTACGGCATTGGCATTTTCGGACTTACGCCCGAAGTCATCACTGAGATCGCGAAAGGAAGCATACAAGATGCGTTGCTTACCGTTCCCGTTTCCGCTGGTGCGATAACTATCTCTGTCTTCCATGAAATAGGTCACCGAGTTGCGGCTGCGGCTCGCGGAATCAAGCTCGGTCTCCCGCTGTTCATTCCAAGCCTACAGATAGGCACGTACGGTACCATTACACCGCTTGAGAGTTACCCGCGATTGAGGAAGGATATGTTTGATTTTGCCGTCGCGGGACCTTTGGCAGGAACTATTACCAGTTTCGTGGCCTTGGTGGCTGGCCTTGTCATCACCGGAAGCGGACAGATTGCAGATTGGTTTCCACAAATTCCATCCACTCTGTTTCACGCATCGGTTCTTGTTGGCACAGTGGCTGATGCTATTCTACCCGTTGCCATGAGAGAACAAGCCACGATAGCCGTCCATCCATTAGCAGTGATCGGATACACGGGGCTATTAGTTAACGCTCTGAATTTGATGCCTATTGGAAGACTAGACGGCGGACGCATAGTGCAGTCTCTCTATGGCCGAATGGTTGCCGGCAGAGCAACAGCCTTTACATTGCTACTACAGGGAATAAGTTCTCTCATTGGAAACTCTCCTTTGCTTCTATTCTGGGGTCTTGTTTGTGTGTTCTTTCAAAGAGAAAGTGACTATCCTTGTCAAAATGAGATAATCGAACCGGATGGGACACGCACTGCCATTGGACTTGCAGCGCTTTTTGTCATGCTTCTCGTTCTGATTCCATTTCCAGATCAGATTGGAGATATCCTCGGACAGTACTAGTTGCACTACCGGCGATCTACACATTATTAACGCCAATAGCCAAAGGGCACATCCGAAAACATATGTCGTTTTGCATCGCAAGATTCATAGCCACCGTGCTTAAGGAGGTCCGGGAGCCGCCAATGCGTTGCTCTCGACAATACTCTCCGAAACATCAAGTGTTGTGGGATCCGGAATTCTTCGCCTCAGCTACTTGTATATACAAAAGTGCGCCGATTTAAACTTCAACTACAATTACGAGGGGTACGCGATAAAGACATTCTCACTGTGATTTGTCGGCGATGATTTAACCCTCTGCATTCGTGATTAAATCGAAACTCGATTTACAGCTTTGCATCTCTCTTCGTGCCATCAGTCTGCCTGGTAGAAATTGGGATAGTTAAATGCTGAGTAATCCGTATTAATGTGTGCAGCATGTGTCTTGAGAATGGTTAAGGTTATCAAGTTGATGCTTTTGATCACTAGATGGGAACCCTCATAAGAATGACTAGGACAACGAAGATGACCAAGATTGCGATTGTGGCAATCATCATCAACCACCAAGAAACTGTCGTGGCCCGGGTGTATTGCTTCAGATGAGACCTATGTTTGGTGATTCCGGCAATGTTTTTGTCAACGGCATGTTCGGTTTGGTCCAGAACCGTGCCATCTTTCTTCAGCTTCTGGTTGTTGTTGGCGACGCTTTCCTTTAGCTGACCAACGAGGTCAACAAGATTAGATGTTAGTTGGTCCTGAATAGGTTGGTGACGGGCCATTAGCTCTTCGTCTTCCTTGGACAAATGTGCTCGAGTGATTTGCGATGAAGCGGGTGCTCCTTTTCGCCGTCTCAAGCCCTCACCATCGTCAAGGAGCTTCTTTCGGACTGCTTCTGAGCTGTGCTTTTCATTTGTTTCATTGTGAAGTGCCTCCTTGTACGCTAAAGCATCAGCGCTCTCCCATTGTTCGCTCGTGATTTGCAGGTGCTTGATAGCTCCACTGTCAGCATCGGCAACGTTTTCAGCTAGCGCGCACTTTGCGCGACTCTCTTCTTCCGACAAGACTGCTTCGTAGTTTTCCACGACTCGCACGTATTCTTCCGCCAGGCTCACGGGGTCGGTGATGGTGGGGTCCATTCCTGGCCAGCCAGCGTGACCGCTTTGTGCGTACAGTTCGGCTCGATGAAGAACGCGGGTGGACTTGCGCTTCATGGCCTCGATGTAGTTGCGCATCTGCTTTCGTTCTTCCATGGCGCCTTTGCTGTCGCCGATGTACCTCCTTGCATGAATGCATTCGGCAACGACGTTTCCGAGGCGTCTTATCTCGAGCTCTGTCCAGAACACTTCATCTTTCTCCGGTTTGCTGGCCGTCTGCTCGCTTGCCGCGGCGAGGTTTCGGGCGCCTCCAAGCGCTTTGGTGGTCATTGCATCCGGCATGGTGGCTGCGCGTAGGTATTCAAGATCAAAAGCCCATCGTTCTTTTCGACAGCGTTCAGCTGCAAGTCCTCGTCAGCGGCTTGTTGATGTTTTATCGGTTTCAAGTCAACGATGCAGAGCTGTGCGCGTCGCTGGGGACTCGGCAGTGTGGCGCAAGGTGTTTGTGCGTGGCATCCGCGAAATTTTGCAGATTTTCGTTGTTTTCGGCCATTTGTGCCCTACATTTGCAGTCAGTCAAGTTGTGGTTTGCCATGCATCACCACCTCCATCCGCTGCGGGGGCGGCGAGTGGTGCGCGGCAATCGGACTGTTTATTTACCAAAACGTGTTTACCTTTTTCTCGATGTGCAATGTTTTGTTGAAATCTGTATCATCACACGTACAGCACAAATCTCACGTTCACTATTGGTGTTGGAGCGGAGTAACTGTGCGAAGCGCCCTATCCACGACAATTGAAACCTCGTGAAGGAATGAACCGACCCACCGTGGTGTTCGGTGCCAACTATGGACCTGAGGTGGACCCCCGCCGCTGGGTTGTCATCTATCCTCCGTACGTCGACAAGACAAGAAAGGAAAAAGAGGTAGGTTGCTTGAGTGAGCCAGGTTTATTTGTGCAACACTCACGCATGGTGAAAAAGGGACTGACAAGGGAGCAAAACGTTTCGCAGGGACGCAAAATCGCCAAAGAGAAATGCGTCGAAAAGCCCAACATGAAGGAGGTGTTTGACTGCGCCACGCTGCTCGGGTTTCACACTGCATTAGAGCTCGACAAAGCGTACTGTCGCGATTACTGGCAACGAGGGAGAATCAGAGTGCGATTATTTGACGACGACGGGAAATTGGTGAGGTCCGATATTCCAAATCGTACGCTGTGCGCAACTTTTTGTTTCTTTCTTTTTTGTGTTTCACTTCACATCTAACCCTTTTTATTTTTATTGTATTGCCAATGCTTTGTGACAGGACGAATACTTTATGCCAAAGTGGCTGAGCTGATTCCCGAGCACAGGAGACAAGTTGAGTCGAAAAAGACAGCATCATCAACGAAAAAGGGGCCTTCAAAGCAAGGAAAAGGTGCTCCTGCGCCGCAAAAGAAGAAGAAGAAAGGGAAAAGATAGGTAACTGTTGCGCAGTTGCTCACGGCGTCAGTTGTACATGCAAAGCAAGGAAAAGGTGCTCCTGCGCCGCAAAAGAACAAGAAGAAGAAGAAGAAGAAAGGGAAAAGATAGGTAACTGTTGCACAGTTGCTCACGGCGTCAGTTGTACATTCAAAGCAAGGAAAAGGTGCTCCTGCGCCGCGAAAGAAGAAGAAGAAGAAAGGGAAAAGATAGGTAACTGTTGCACAGTTGCTCAAGGCGTCAGTTGTACATGTGTGTGTGTGTGTGTGTGTGTGTGTGTGTTTACATCCCCAACAAAAACGGCTACGAGCGCATGGTGCGCTGGTGCTTGGCGTAGCACGGCGCTGACATTGCTGCCTGCCATGATAAAGAAAGTGTTTGACAGCTGTGTTGGCTAGAGCGAAATGCACTGCGCCATCTACAAGCGTGCGACTCAATGTTGTGCGTCCTTGTGATGCGACTGTTTCTTTCTCGCCAAGCCAAACATGTTGCTCAAGGCATTGGCGGCCTTGGACATGACGTCTGCGTCTGGGTCGGTGTAGCCGTGCTCGACGTGTGGCAGTTTGAGGTCAAAGCGCGCGCCTCTGTCGTACTTGGGAATGCCAAAGCTGGCCATGGGAATGGGGATGCCGCTCTCCTCCTCCTCCGTGTAGCCAACGTCGTCGTCGATGAAGCCGTTGTCCTTCATGCGGCGCCACTCGTGGATGGGGTCCTCGCCGTCCTTGACCTTGAGCACGCGGTTGTCGAAGTACTCCTCGACGGAGTCGCGGCGCTGCTGCACCTGTTCAAAGTACTTTTTGTTGCGCTTGGCGTCGCGGCGGCGCGCGAGGATCTCCTGCTGCCGGCGGAACGCCTCGTCCTTCTCGCCCTTCTTCCACGGCCCCATTGCGGGCGTTGCTCGGCGACAGGTGGAGCGCTCGGCAACGCACGACGGGGCTGGCTGAAGCGGAGTGGGGGCGGCGAACGCAGCCATGGCGACAGTCAGGCGCTGGAAAGCTTCGGGCTGCGGGACGCTCGCGGCGGCGCGGTGCCGCGGCGCACGCGCGCTCCGCCCGCGCGAGCGCGACGCCTCTAAGTACCGGGCGCTTCGGCACGTCCGCATCGAGCGAGGCCAATTCGTGGTGAGCAAAGTAGCAGCGCGGCGCAAAGATATTTTGGCGGACGGCATGCAATCGCCTCGCCATGCGGACTGTAAGCGCGGCGCCGCAGCGCAGCGCCTACAGCCGGGTGACAGCTGTCGCGCGCCGCGCCACGTGCCGCGGATAAAGTTGCATTTTGGCGGGAGAGCGCAGCACGGCAGGGCACAACGGCAACTGCCATCACTCGAGCTGAGCGCGCAGCGTCCGTAGACGCCGCCGCCGCCGCCGCCGCCGCCGCCGCCGCCGCCGCCGCCGCCGCCGCTGTCGCCCGCCGTCAGCAGCGCCGCTGCCGCTCCCACCTGCCTCCTGCTGCGTTCTCTGCAAGGCTGCCACCACCCGCGCCCACCTCATGGTCTGAAGCGGCGTCAAGGAGTCGTGCACCGCCAACCCGGTGTCTGTTTGCCAACTGCCGGCCGAAACCAGCCGCCGGCCGAAACCAGCCGCCGGCCGTGCTTGTGCTTGTCGGTGAGCAATCAATGGCGTTTCTGCACGGCAGCGCTCCATGGGTGAAGGACTACGTGATTGGGGCGCTGTGCGAGCCACCGCAAATGCGCTCGCTCAACGCCTCGTATCTGCTGGCAACGTCGCCCGTCTCGCATCGCCGAACGCTGTGCTGCTTTGACGGCGCGCACAGCGTCAACGTCGTGCTGTCGCAGTCCGTGGCCTCCACGCTGGACGCCGACGAGGAGGGGACCGGCGTAACGACGCGCAATCTGCTGGGCTACGTGCTGGCGCCGGTGCACGCCATCGTGCTGCCCGACATGACCACCTCGCCGCCGTCCGCCACGCTGCTGCTCAAGGACGTGCGCGTGTTTGCGGACCGGCGCCACCAGCGCCCGCCCGCCGCCGCCCCGCGCGTCGACCGCCACCCGCTCGTCGTCGCCTCGCTGCGCGCCAGCATTGCGCGCCAGCTGGCCGCGTTCAACGAGCTGCCCGCGCGCGGCCGCCGCCCGCGCAGCGCCGCGCAGCTGGCCGACGCCTTCCACGGCCTGCACCGCGCGTGCCCGCCGCCGCCCCCGCGCGCGCTCGCGCGCGCGGCCAGCGCGCTCGCGCTCGGCGGCGCGGAGGCCGCCGCCGCCGCCGCCGCCGCGCCGCTGGCGCGCGACGACGGCGACGCGCGCGACGAGCCGGCCGTCGACGCGCGCGAGCTGGAGCTGCTGGCGGCCGGCGCGCCGCCCGTGCTGGCGCCGGTGGCGGCGCGCTCGCGGGCGGCGACGCCGGCGCGCGAGCAGCAGGCGCAACAGCGGCGCGGCGCGCTGTCGGACGGCGAGGAGCGCCCGCTCACGCAGCACTTTGCGCCCGACGAGAGCGCCGGCGCCGACGAGGCGCTCGCCGGCAGCCGCAGCTCGTGCGCCTCGTCGCCCGCGCCCGACGCGCCCGGCGCGCCGCACGCGCTCGCGCCGCCGCCGCCGCCGCCGCCGCCGCGCGACGTGTCGCCGCGCGGCGCCGACGCGCGCCGCGCGCGTGCGGGCGCGCGCAGCGCAGCGGCGGCGCGCGCGCCAAAACGCGCAAATACGGCGCGCGCGGCGGACGCGCCCGAGGGGCGTGCGCGCGGCGCGGCGCGCGGCGCCGCCAGCCAGCGCGCCATGGCCGTGACGAGGGCGACGCGCGCGACGGCCGCCGCGGGCGGCAGCGACGGCGAGGGGCGCGCGCCGGGCGACGGCGCGCGCGCCGGCGAGGGCGCCGGCACGGCCGGGCGCGACGGAGAGGCGCCGCGCGCGGGCGCCGTGGCGGCCGACGCGCAGCGCGTCGGCGTGGTCGTCGCCGCCGCCACCGCCGCCGCCGGCGACGGCGGCGACGGAGGCGCGGCGGCGGCGGTGGCGGCGGCGGACGGCAGATCGGACGGCGACGGCGACGGGGACGGCGGCGAGGCCGGGCCGCAGCGCTCCTCGCCGAGCGTGAAAACGCAGCGCGCCGCGGACGGCGACGCGCGCGAGGACGGCGGCGAGCAGAGCGCGGCGGCGGCGGCGCGCGGCGCGGCGGAAGACGGCGCGGCGGCGGGCGGCGCCACAGCGCGCCAGCAGGCGGAGCACGCGCCGGCGCCGGCGCCGTCGCCGCGCGGCGCGGCGGAAGACGGCGCGGCAGCGGGCGGCGCCACAGCGCGCCAGCAGGCTGAGCACGCGCCGGCGCCGCTGCCGCCCAGCGCGGCGGAAGACGGCGCGGCAGCGGGCGGCGCCACAGCGCGCCAGCAGGCGGAGGACGCGCCGGCGCGCGCGGCTGGCGGGGGCGGCGCGGCGGCAGGCGGCGCGGCGGGTGGCGACGACGGGCTGGCGCAGGGCGCAGGCGAAGGGGCGGCGGCGGCGGCAAGGCGCGCAGCGAAGCGGGCGGCGGACGCGACGGCGGCGGCGGCGGCGGCGGCGGGCGACGCGGGCAGCGCGAGCAAGCGGCGACGCGGGGCGCACGACGTGGACTACCACGTGGGCAAGGTGCAGGCGGAGCTGGAGCTGTTGCGCGAGTTTCGCGACAAGGTGGAGCGCGACACGGACATGTTCATCCTCGACCCCGAGCACTTTCTGCGCGGGTCGGTGGCGCGGCGCGGGGCGCAGCGCGCGGCGCGCGCGTCGCTGCCGGCGCCGCGGCTGGCGCGCGCGCGCGCGGCGCGCGCGGACGGCGCGGCGCGGTGAGCGCAGCAGCGGCGGCGCTGGGGGGCGGGCGGCGTGGGGGGGGCGCATGTTGCGCACGCACACGACAGGACGCATAAACGAGGCGCTTGTTTGTTTGTTTTTTTTGGTTTGGCTGCTCATTGCGTGTTGGCGGTCAGAGTTGCTGTTGTTGTTGTTGTTGTGGGTGTTGGTGGTGTTGGTGCGGTGGTGGGCGTCGGGGGGCGGTGCGCGGCGGCGCGTTCCAGCACGACGGCCGGCACGCCGCACGGGACGGGCAGGAAGGGGAAGGGGGCCATGACCTGCCACGGGTGCTGCAGGCGGAGCTCGCGCGCGGGCGGCAGCGCGGCGGGCGCGCGCGCGCGCGCGCGGTACGGCACGCGGTGCACGAGCAGCAGCGCCAGGCACGCCGGGAGGTACCAGATGGAGGCGCGGAAGAGGCGGCGCGCGGCGGGGGCGGAGGTCGGGGCGGCGGCCAGCGCGGCGGCGGCGCGGTACATGGCGCAGCCCAGCAGCGCGCTCTGCCACGCAAACGGCGGCGCGGCGACGCCGGCCAGCGTGAAGGCGGCGCCCAGCGGCAGCAGCGCGGCGGCGGCGCGGCGCGCCCAGCGCGCGTTGGCGCGCGGGCGCGACACGGCCAGCATGCGCAGCCCGGCGGCGGCGTAGTCGGCGCGCGCCACGACGGCCAGCGCGTGGAAGTGCGCGATCTGCCACGCGAAGAGCAGCGCGGCGAGCGCGGCGGCGCCGCGCTCGCGCTCGCGCGCCAGCGCGCCGCCGCTGGCCGCGGCCCAGCCCAGCACGGGCGGCAGCGCGCCCACGACGGCGCCCACGGCGGTGTTGGCCACGGACAGCGGCTTGAGCGGCGTGTACACGGCGCTGTACAGCACGATGTTGGCGGCGGCCAGCGCGGTGGCCGTGGGGTTGGTCAGCTGCGCCAGCACGGCCAGCCCCGACGCGGCGGTGGCCGCCGCAAAGGCGGCGGCGCCGCGCAGCCCGACGCGCCCGGCCGGCAGCGGGCGCAGCCGCGTGCGCGCCATGAGCGCGTCGGAGCGCCGCTCGTACATGTGGTTGAGCGTGTTGGCGGCGGCGGCCGCGAGCCACGTGCCGCCGGTGGTGGCCGCCAGCTGCGAGTAGTAGCGCCACGCGCGCGCACGGCCGTCACGATCGGCGTGCAACTCGCATTCGGCGTCGGCGTGCAACTCGCCTTTGGCGTCGGCGTCGGCGTCGGCGTCGGCGTCGGCGTCGGCGCGCGCGGCGTAGCCGACGGCGGCGGTGAAGGCGACGAGCGCGCTGAGGCGGTACTTGGACAGCGTGAGCAGGTCGCGCACGACGCGGCGCGTGTGCACGAGGCGGGCGGCGACGGCGGCCATGGCGGCGGCGGCGGCGGCGGCGGCGGCGGCGGCGGTGGTGGCGGCGGTGGCTGGCGGCGATGGCGGCGCGCGCGCGAGGCGCCGAGGCGTCGGCGGCGATGAGCGGCGCGCGCCGCGAGCACGCAGTGTGGGCGCGGCTGCGGCTTGGGCTGCGGCGGCGGCGGCGGCGGCCAATGGCGCGCGCGCACGTGGCACGCGAGACCGCATCGCCGCCATGGCGCGGCGCGCGCGCGGGGCGCCGCGCCGCGCCGCGCCGCGCGTGGGGCGGGGGGGGCGCGCGCGCCGCGGGGCCGCGCGCGGTGGGGGGGGGGGGGGGCGGGGGGCGGCGGCCGGGGCGGGGGCGGGGGGCGGGGGGGGCGGGGGGCGGGGCGGGGGGGGGGGGGGGGGGGGCGGGGGGGGCGGGGGGCGGGGGGGGGGGGGGGGGGGGGGGGGCGGGCGGCGGCGGCAGCGGCGGCAGCGGCGCACGCGAGGTGCACGGGCAACACTCGTGCACTGGCGCGCGCGCGGTGGCAGGGCGCGCGCGGGGGCGCGCGGGGTACGGGCGGCACTCGTCCACTGGCGCGCGCTTGGGCGCAGGCGCTCGGGCGCACGCGGGGGCGCGGCAGCGGCGCGTTTACTGGCGCGCGGCAGCGGCGCGTTTACTGGCGCGCGCTCGGCCGCGCGCGCTTGGTGGCGCGCGGCTGGTCGCACGCGGCGGCGGCGCCGTCGGCGCGCGCGCGCTTGGCCGCGCGCGGCTGGTCGCTCGCGGCGGCGGCTGCGGCGGCGGCGGCGCCGTCGGCAACGGCGTCGGCCCAGCGCACGAGCGCGAGGCACGCGGCGCGCACGTCGGCGAGCGCGCCGTCGCGGCGCAGCTCGCCGGGGCGCACGGGCGCGCGGCAGGCGCGGCGCGCGCAGCGGCCGGCGCGCGCCGCGGCCGCCGCGCACGCGCCGCAGCAGCGGTGGCCGCACGGCAGCACACGCGCCGCGCCCGCCGCCGCCGCCGCCGCGCGGCCGCAGCCGTCGCAGCGCGCCGCGCCGCGCAGCGGCTCGCACGCCGCGCGCGCGCGCGCCACCGCCGCGCCGGCCGCCAGCCGCGCGTCGCGCCGTCGCGCCGCCGCCATGCGCGCGCGCGCCGCCGCCGTTTTTTCGCGCGCCCATTTGTGCGTTAAGGGCGCGCGCGGGCGGCGCGCGCTGGGCGCCGCCGCCCCGCGCGCGCGCGCGCTGCTGCCATGGCGGACCGGGCTGCGCGCGACACGCCGCGCCGCGCCGCCGCCGCCGCCGTGCCCGACTGCGCTGCGCGCGACGCGCCGCGCCGCGCCGCCGCCGCCGCCGCCGCCGCCGCCGCAGCCGCCGCCGCCGCAGCCGCCGCCGCCGCCGCCGCCGCAGCCGCCGCGCCCTACCCGCACCAGGTGGGCGGCCACGGCCAGCTGCGCGTGGCGCCGTGCGGGCGCATCCTCAAGCCGCTGCTCCTCAAGGAGCTCGCCTTCTACCGCTACATCAACAGCGACCAGCTGCCGCCCGACATGCGCTGGATTCGGCGCGCCACGCCCGCCTTTTACGGCGTCGCCGACGCCGTGCGCTTCGCCGACGCCGCCCCCGACGCACACGCCGCCGCCGCCGCCGCCGCCGCTGGCGCCGAGCAGCCGCCGCTGCGCTGGCTGGGCGACGACGGCGCCGTGCGCACGGCCGGCTCGCCCTGGGCCGCGCACATGCGGCAGCGCGCGGCAGACAGCGGCGGCGGCGGCGGCGGCGGCGGCGGCGGCGGCAGCGGCGGTGGCGCCAACGGCAGCGGCAGCAGCGCGCGCAGCGCACGCGGCGGCGAGCACGCGCGGCTGGCCATCAAGCTGGAGGACATCAACGCGCAGTTTGCCATCCCGTGCGTGCTGGACTGCAAGATGGGCACGCGCCACTACGACGACGACGCCAGCGCCGACAAGCGGCGGCGCCACATCGCCAAGGCGCGCGCCACGACGTCGGCGCGCTGCGGCGTGCGGCTGATCGGCATGCAGTCGTTCAAGCGCGGCGGCGGCGGCGGCGGCGGCGGCGCGTTCGAGAGCCGCGACAAGTACCACGGGCGCGCGCTGCGCGAGCGCGACCTCGTGCCGCAGCTCACGTGGTTCTTCCACGACAGCGAGCGCGTGCGCGCCGAGTGCGCGGCGGCGGCGCTGGAGCGCGTGCGCGCGCTGCGCGCGCACGTGGCGCGCCAGCGCCACTTCTTCTTCTACTCGTCGTCGCTGCTGCTGGTGTACGAGGGCGCGGCGGCGGCGGCGGCGGCGGCGGCGGTGCGCGCGCGCGTGGACGTGCGCATGATCGACTTTGCGCACACGGTGCGCTCGCACGGGCGGCGCGACGACGGCTACCTAAAGGGCGTGGACTACCTCATTTGGCTGCTGGCGCGCGTGGTGCACAACGCGCGGCGCGCCGCGCGCGCGCCCTTGCTGCTGTCGTCGCCGCCGTCGCCGCCGCCGTCGCCGCCGTCGTCGCCGCCATCGCTGCCATCGCCGCCGTCGCCGCCGCCGTCGCCGCCATCGCCGCCGTCTTCTCCGCCATCGCCGCCGTGTTCTCCGCCATCGCCGCCGTCGCCGCCGTCGCCGTCGGCGCGCACGGCGGCGGCGCTGGCGGCGGTGGGCGCGGCGGCGCGCGGCGGCGCGGCGGCGCAGACGGCGCGGCGGTGAGTGCGCGCGCGCGGCGTAAAAGCAGCACGCGGGGCGCGCCGGTGGGCGCCGCGTTGCGCAGGCGCGAGAGCGGAAAGCTGCGCGGCGCGCGCACGCGCGCGCGCGCGCGCGCAATTGGCGGCGGCGCGCGCGAGATGCACGGCGGCGCGCGCGGCGCATGCGCGCCATCGGTTGCGCCGCGCCGATGGCTGCGCGCCGCGCGCCTTTAACAGGGTTTGCGCGCGCCGCCGCCAGTTAGGGCTGGCTGCGCGCGCGCGCCGCGGAACGTTGCACGCGCGCGCGCGCGCGCCGCGGCGGCGGCGCAGGCGGCGGCGGCGGCCGAGGCGCGCGCGGGACGGGCGGCGCCGAGCGCGACGGGGGGGCGACGGGCGCGTCGGCGCGCGACGAGCGCGACGGGGGGCGACGGGCGCGACCAGCGCGACGGCGGTCGCCACCGCCGCCGCCGCGGCGCGCAGCGCAGCAACGGAGAGCGTACTCGCCGGCGCGCGCGGCGCACCTCGCGGCGGCGCGCGCAGATCCGCGCAGATACGCCGCGCACGCGCGCGCGCCAATAGCGGCGGCGCCGCGCGCGGCGCGCACAAAAGGCGCCGCCACCGCCCCGGCAGCCGCCGCCGCCGCCGCCGCCGCCGCCGCGGCGCGCGCCCAATCGGCGGCGCGCGCGCGCGCGCGGCGCCGCTAACCGCCGCGCACATGCGCCGCCGCGCCGCAAATGGCGCGCAAAAAAGGCGCGCCGCGCGCCGCGCGCCGCGCGCGCGCGCCGCCGCCGCCGCCGCGACTGTCTCCGCCGCGCCGCCGCTGCGCGCCGCGCCGCCGCGCCGCCGCGCCGCCGCGCGCCCCCAAGAGCGCCGCCACCCGCCGCAAACCGCCGCCGCCCCCCCCCCCCCCCCCCCCCCCCCCCCCCCCCCCCCCCCCCCCCCCCCCCCCCCCCCCCCCCCCCCCCCCCCCCCCCCCCCCCCCCCCCCCCCCCCCCCCCCCCCCCCCCCC
>JAHNZQ020000277.1:1208271-1291287 GCA_019155205.2 Gracilaria vermiculophylla
GACAGAAACGTGACGAGTTGATTTCATGTAAACACCAGTTTTTCTTTGTCATTACTATACAACCATATTCGCAGCCAATGTTGACAGCGCGAGACAAGTATGCTCTCGTACGCAGTACGCATACCCTGCGAAAACACCCAAGCCTCAGGCTTCTCTGCCATGTTAATGAAACATGACAGAGACCCTGAGGCTTGGGTGTTTTCCGGGGGTTGTCTCGGAGAGTTTGGGATAGAATCCATGAACATTGATCAGTTGCAAGCTGATTCTCTTGTTCTCGTTGTCGCACACTGCATAGCGTTTGGAAGAAGACAAGAAATTCACGATCTCCAATCCCCTGGAACGCCTATCGACGTTTGTGTGAATGGGACATGTCGGCGCACTATGTCTGTCTTTCAGCATGCTTTCAAGAGTGTCGCGAATCCTCAATTTCACAGAAGACCCTGAGCCCCTGACATTTACCAGTACGGAGCGAAAGGATGCACATATCAAACACGTAACTCGTAAACGCTACACCAACACTGCAATTTATGACGGCTTCTATATCTTCACTCATCTTTTAGCAAAGATACAGCACAGTTGACCATAACGTGAAAAGTCAAAAGGCTCATGTCGTGTTATGGAACCCATACCGTCTGCAGTGTGACCTTCGATACCGTTCGTGAAGCTACATATTCCGTCTTGCTCTCCCATTTTTCAACAATTGAACAGAAACACACAATCCCAAACCCCCTCGAGGACTTGTTTGTCGCATTACGTTATGCATCGCTGCCGCTTGCGAGTTGTGAACGTCTCTGAGCACCAATGTGCTTATTGCACACTGTGTAAACTCTTGTTCCATTCCACTGCATCAGCTACACACAAGAGGTCAGCGACGAGGTGGGCCTATGAACACATTCCTGTTCTCAAGTCTTCAACCGAGAAGTGTGTTTACCACTTGATACATTCGCACAGATACACTCCATTCTCATGCGGCACCACAAATAATGCAAGAAGCAGTTTTCATGTTGCCATTTGATTCATCTCGTTGACGCTTTTCGAAGCGATGAGAGAAGACCAGGTGCATGACCATCAATCAGTTCAAACAACTGAATCTATATGTATGAGGATGGAAGCATCGCCGGATCTCATCTACGATTAAACATTGCTCGTATTTCTTTACCGCACTCGAATTTCTCGACTGGCGGCAATCAAGCAACTGCACATCACGCCTTTTGACATGATCCGCCCATGAACAGCCAGAAATCCGAGAATCACTGCCAATTATGAAGAGCTCGTACAAGCAGACCAAACTTTTCATCGGCACCACTGACATTAGAAGCGGGAATGGAATTTCTAAGATCGTAGAATTCGTTTCATATCGCACTGGATGGGGTTCGGTGAGAGATCTCCGTGCATTCGCTCGCTTGGCAGTCAGCAGCCGCCCAGGAATAAAACCTTTTGTCCACAATCATGGTATGGCGATCCTATCGCTATTGCTGATCGTTGCTACTGCTGCATATCCTTCCTAGGCCATGCGTTTTCTCACCGCGGCTGATTGCGCTCAGTTTTACTCACCGACCCACCCGGAAAACCAGTTTGAGATTCATGATCTTGATTGAACCCAATTGGGTGTTTCAATCGACGTAGAAGGGCATACGCTTTTGCGGCCCCGTGTCTCCTACTCTTTCCCCATACTTCAAAAGCTTTCAAAGCAGCCCTCGGTGAGGCAGTTATGATCAATACATCACATTGCAAAAATGATAGACTCCAGACGAATCCAGTACAGCGACTTCCGTATGACATACCCGACAAGCAACGGGTGTAAACAGTTCTTCCGTAAGACGTTTGCCGTCTACCGTAAGCCTTTGCGAATGAACAGTTTCGCAGTTGAGCACAAACAAAGAGCGAAACTGACCAGTATACCTCTGATGTGGTTGGCAGCATACTGACAGGACAGTGAAGCAACAAGGGCACTGCACAAGTTCGTCGGCATCTCCTGAGGTAGTGCCGTGCCGGAGATGACGATTTACCCAAGTTTCATCTTCAGAATCTGCGGCTTCATCATGTAGTGGTTCACTTGTTTGCGGTTTAGAGGTGTTGTCTTCGTCATCCACGTCGCTGGATCCAGGCTCACTCTCGTTCTCATTCTCGTTCAGACTACTTTCATACGACGATTTGCTTGAATCGGTTTTAGACGAGCTTGACGGCCATGAAGAATATACTTCCGTTGAAGCGGAGGCATCGTTTTGAGAAAGATCCAAACTTTGGTCAAGGTTACTCATGGATGTATGACGGCGTTAAGTTAATCTTCCGCGGGGACCTACTTGGCCCAGCTTCTGCGGAAACAGGTGCAGTTGTGGGAAAAGAGAGAGTACCGCATCTCCAGGCAGCCGGCTGCAGCTAAGAACCTTCAGGCAGAACTGAATCTACGAAAGAGACATATTTCAGACGTGGACGCAACATCGTAAGAAGCGTTGCGAAATCTGGGTTGCATCCGGACTGCTCCAGCATGGCACAGGGGAAAATTTGAGCGATATTTCACGTTTAATTTTTGTTGCTTTTTCATAGTTTGAGAAATGTGCCTCACAGATGAGCCGTTCCTCGCACCGGACCGGAAGCTTTTTACGATGTCGACAACTCTACCTCCCCCAGTACACTCCCTCTAAAGTGCCATAAAACTGCAACTTTTGCTTTCATCCGCAAAACCGTTGCAATTTCTTTACTGATAAGTAAATACCTTGTACTTTGCTACTCTGAATACGAAAACTTCATGCGACGATCCACAGTGATAACACATTAAAATAAACTTAAATGCGACAGAAAGCTGCCCTGTTTGATAGATGCAGGCACTTTCTAAACCAGTTTCACGGTTCAAAATCTGTTCATTACAAGCAGAAAAAGATATGCTTTGATTAACAAAGGAGCTGTTCTCCCGTGATTTTGACAACAGCACTTGTTGGTGACAGAAAGCAACCGCCTATCTTCTGATAATGATACAAAATTAAAGTTACAGCTCATGAAAACTATTGTCCGCAATAATTTTCTTCTTTGCTTCTCCTCCAAACGCTGTGTATACTCTGATACACTATCTTCTTTTTGATAGTTATTTCTGCTTGGGGATGGCGCTGAAATCAGCAGTAATGCATAACATTAGCTTTTAAACAATAGCCATCATTGGAGTTGGCTCTTCTGGTATTTTCAAAACGCTACTCTGAAACTCTAATTGTTCTATAGCTTCAAACTTTGCAAAAATAAAAAGTTCTATTGTTATTTTAATTAGAACAAGGAAAGAACGCTGATTTTAGAATGTCAAAACTCTGGTTGTATACATTCTATGTGTAGAGCAGGTAAAAGGTTTAAAAATGAATGTCCTATACACTGAGTATCTTGCTCTTTGAATTTGTTTCTAAATCTTTAATTTTATTGCGATTGTGCTTCTGGGATCATCATCCTCAATTTGAGTTGGCCCCCTTGACTTAGACAAAAATTGCAGCATATAGAGCTTTCTCTAATAACTTGGTGGATTTTTAATACACAAGAGATGAAATAAAAGTTTACGTAGTGGTACAGCTTTTTGAATCATATGAAAGAATTGAACAAAGGCTTCATGAATAGGAGTTATTTTCAAGTAAACGAATTCTGAAGATTATCATGCACTACTTTCAATGCTGATTAAGAATTCGTCGCGCTAGGGTGGCCCAATGCGAATGATGTTTACATGAACGCAGCACTTATTCATGTCTCGATCTGTTTACCAACGATTGTTCTGGACCCTTGTCGTTTTAAGGCTTTTTGGCTACAATTTTAGTGACATTAAAAAAAAGAGAGAACTAAAGAGAGGGATTGGTGCCATAATTTTCTGATTCTTCAAACCGCTTTTCGACTCTGCTTTTCTTCATAATTAGAGTAATATGTTTTGCAATTTGTCATAGCGGATTTAAGCTCGATCTCGTTGAAT
Source organism: Gracilaria vermiculophylla (assembly GCA_019155205.2). Classification (NCBI taxonomy): domain Eukaryota; phylum Rhodophyta; class Florideophyceae; order Gracilariales; family Gracilariaceae; genus Gracilaria; species Gracilaria vermiculophylla. The sequence continues at coordinate 1,212,209 of JAHNZQ020000277.1, forward strand.
TTTCTGTTAGATTTCTTTTTAATGTATTTCGCATCTGATTTAGGACTTGCTCCAGTATTTATGTTTTTCTACTGGTCGTATTTTCTAAAAGTCATTTATTTTTGGTTTTTTTTCGCAGTCAAGATGTTGAGCTTTTATTTTATCACTTTTAGTCTTGCAGATTGGGAAATTTTATATTATTCGGACTTGCCACTAAATTCTTTGTACTCATATGCGTGAAGGCCGATGTAGAATTTGATTGATTTCTGCAACGCATCAATAGGTTGTGTGTGATAAACGCAACATACATGAACTGAAAGGCATAGTGTCATGAAAACCAGACGTGTCTTTAAACAATTTTGAAGCAATTCAAATACTTTCTGTTGGGTCTTATTTGCAACACATACTTTATGGTATGTGTTCTGTTGTAAAGAATTATAGTTTGCATGAAAGTGATACACATTCTTTGAAAGAATTGAGATTCGAAGTGACGCTATGGAATGTCAAAGATACTTCCAATCAGTTTCAGTGATCCACGCTTTGCGTAACACAACATTTTTGAGATTTGCAACGAGCTCTTCAGTCAACAAAAATAAAGATCACCTCAAAGGAATTCAATTGTTTTAGAAAATGCATCGGTTTGACCGTGCTAGGGGGGTATGTCATTGACGCCTGACGCATGTTGCGGAAGAGCAGATATTTGAAAGAACGGAAGCTGCCTTATCTGTGACGCATACGTTGGAAGGGATGCCCGTAGGTCATGTCAGAGACACTATCAAACTGACTCTATGGACGCTTAATTGCTCTACGCTGGTCAAGACAACAGCTCGAAGTGACAGATCTCACCCGAACTGTGGCTGAGACTTGAGCGTCTGTGTCATGGTACGTTGCGACGGAAAGAGAACGCCGCTGGCTGCGATACAAACTTTGCAGTATTCGCAAAAGCGGAAGAATCGCGACCTTTTGGAGCGACTGCTGGCCAATTGACTGTTGTTCAACTTGTTCCTGCCGTTGATAATGGGCAACTGCGCGGCAAGGCCGCAAAGGCTGAGGGCAAATTGGGCCACCGCGGGCACATGCCGGCAGATGGCCGCATGGTGCGCGGTGCTGTGTCGGGACACGGCACGTGGCCGCAGTGGATTGGACTTCCGCCGCAGGGCCGAGCACCGTGCCACGTCTTCGCGTGAGATGGCGCCGCGCCTAGGCGTCAGCGGCGCTGCGGCTGTTTGGGCGTCTGGCGGCGCACGTTGGGCGCAGCCGAGCGGTTGCCATTCGCGCGCTGCAAGGAGCTCTCGCCGCCGCGCCGCGCAAGCATGTCAGCCGTCTTTCGCTTGGAGCCGTCCTCGACGCGGCTGCAGCTGTCCCCCAGCGACGTCGTCACCAGCGTCGCCGCCACCGGCGGCCTGCTGTGGGTCGGCACTCAGAGCGGGCGCCTGCTCCGCCATCGCACGCACAACGACCAGACCGACGAGGTGCGCGGACGCCTGGGCGTTGGCAGGCTCGACAACCCCGTAGAGCGCATCTATGCCGATCTGCACTCGCACGCCGCCTTCATCCTGTTGAAGAATTCCTACGGCTACTACGCTCAGCCGTCCGGCCCGCTGCGCCCGAGATGGCTGGCCAAGCTCAGGGGCTTGCGCTGCGTGTCTGCCGCCTGGGTGCGCGTGCAAGACAAGTCCAAGGAGCTCAGCAGAAGCATTGCTCTGCTGGGAACCGCGTACGGCGCTCTATTCTCGCTGACCATTGACGACAAGTACGAAAGAGACGATTCTCTGGCAAAGCTTTGGTCCGCTCCGAACGGCGATCGCATCGACGGAATCCGCGTGGAAAATGTCGCCTCCAAGTTTGTCGGCACTATTGCCACCACGTCTGCGCTGTACCTCTTCTCCGACGCCGATACTCTTGCCGACTTGTTCACTCAACACAGAATGACCACGCTCACACACCCCGACACCCCGCCGTCTGCGTCATCGCAGCAGCTGGTGCTCCCGTCTGAGCTCCAATTCATGACAGGCTCCTCAGGATTGGCGTCGCGTCGATTCGTGTGGGCAGGTTCCCAAGGCGTTACTCACGCACAACTCGCAGTTCGTCGCCGACCCATTGAAAGGGCTGCAACCACCGACGGGGAGAGTGCCCATGTCAACAGGTCCACCGTCATGGCATCCATCGTCGACACGGAGACCATATCCTGGACCACTCTGAAGGGCGTGTCGGGCTCCTCCGTCCCACTGGCATGCAACTTATCCTCCTTCCACGTGCTGGTGCTGTACCCCGGCGCAATGTACGCTTTCAACCACATCTCGGGCGCGCTGACCCAAAAGGTGGTGCTGTGGAGGCCTGAATCCGGCTCCATCGCTGACAGAGGCGCCTCGGACAATGCCTCCTTCACTTCGCCGCGCACCGCTTCCCTTTCCGCGTCTCCGACGCCAATGGCTCGCCGCAGCCGCGACGAAGGCACGCCCAGCAAATTCTTGTCGTCGCCGGCTGCCGGATTCGCCCGCGACGTCTCGTTGGATGCCCTGTGGGTTTACACGGCTGACGGCGAGTTCACAAGACTGGTAGCTTCCAACGAAGAGTACACTGAAGCGTGGAAAGCTGCCAAAGCGATGGGCAAGTTTGAACTGGCCATGGCTCTCGCCCCTCACGTCTCGAGCGGCATGGCCGACGACTCTGCCACCCTGCAGACTCAGGAAGCTGTGCGCGAGGCACAGGCAGACCATGAGGTACAACAGGGCAACTGGGACATCGCTGCACAATTGCTGGCCAGAACCAAACGCCCGATCGAGTCGGTGGTTCTGAAAATCGCGGAGGCAAACGCCGCGCTATCCAAGTCAAAGGTAACCGCAAAGGGGGAGTTCACTCTGGAGAGCCTGGGCATTGCGCAGAGACGAGAGATGACGAGACATATCATTACGTATCTCGTGAGAAGGCTGGATCGAATGGATATGTCACGCCCGACGCAGCGCACGATTATCGCCACTATGCTTGTGCAGCTGTACTCGCTTCAGCTGTCGTCGGGAAGCAACGCGGAGGACAGGGAAGAAGTGCGTCAAGACTTTGGTCATTTTCTGGCTGACCGGCATCAAGACCTGGACACAGGCACAGCGCTGGACATACTGCACCGGAGTGGATGTCATGATGAAGCATGGAAATTGGCCGTTCTCTCAGGTGACGTAGTGCTGGCATCAAAGCTTTTGTCGAGGCGAGGCCAAGTGGACCAGGCGCTGACTTTACTCAAAAACCACATCGTCATGAGCGACAACGACACTTTTAGTCAGCTAATTGTCAGCATGTCTAACTTTCTTATCCCGCTGGCTCCGCAGAAGGTGACGGCCGCCATCTCACGAGCGCTGAAAAAGGACTCGCACAGCGTCGATTACATCACAGTGGTTCAAGCACTGGCGCGTGTGGCGCGAGAGGCGAAATATGCGGACAAATCGAGAGAAGCCTATCTCGCCGCCGTTGGGTTCCTGTATGAGCTGCTGCACGACTGGAAGGATATTAATTCCAAGCGATGCGAGTACGCGGCGGATGAAATGGGCACACCGGGCTGGCACAGCCTTGTGACGTTGCTGTTCCAGTTGCACGCCGAGTTTGGCAAAGAAAATGAATCGCAGCGTTCCTACGATCATTTAGTCGCCCCTCGGCTGAGCAAAGATATGAGCGGGGAAATCAGCAACACACTGGGGGCAATTCTGAGGTCAGCTCAGAACGCAGGGTTCCGAAGACTATGCGTGTATTTGTACCAGGCCCTCGGTCTGCACGAGGCAGCAATCCGGCAGGCGGTAGACATCGACATGGAGCTAGCCGAGGCCAAAGTGACACAGCTGTGCGGCACAGACATGCCAGAGAAGGTGAGAAAATCGCTGTGGTGTTTGGTGGCCAGCAAAAGCGACGACGCCGTCGGAGTGGTGGAACGCAGCAAAGGGCTACTCCACATTGAAGACGTGTTGACAAGCATGGCGCCGTTCGAAAGCGCGACGGAGCGCGTGAAAATGTCAGTGGCAGATTCATTGGAGGAACACAAACGACTGGCCAACGCTGCGAAGAGCGAAGCGACGTCGGCACTGGAGGTGATACACAGCCTCCGCGAAGACCTGACAAGGGCTCACCAATGGCAGCAGGCGAAGCAAGTGAAGCGGCATAGGCAACGATACAGGACATACAGCTGTGGGCATAAAACCAAGACAAGTGCAAGAACAGCGGCAGGTGGAGCGACGGAGGAGTGCGCTTTATGCGGCAGACAGGCGATTGAGTCAATCGACAAGGGGTTTGACAGCGGTCTGTCGCTCCCAATACATGAAATGAAGTGAGCCGTTCACGATAAGTGCAGGGTGATGCGTCAGGGAGTAAAAGAAAAAAAAATATATATATATACGCAGTGTGTGTGTGTGTGTTATATAAACAGGATAGTCAAACGCGAACATTTGTTTTGAACAGAGTGGGATGAATGAATTAAGGAGAGTGATTGGTGGAGAAGGTCACCTGCGAAGTCTCTCGCGGCTCATAAAACCGCGGAAGGCTAAGGTGCTTCGTTGAAGGGAGGAAACTGGAGGGCACATTCAGCGAGCTTATTGAGGGCAGTTTCTCAGTGGGGTGAAAAGGTTGGGGCGACGGGATGAGGGGGGGACGGGGCAGATACGTGGCTCTTGCGCAGTGGATTGGATAGTTGCTGCTGGCCGTGGTTATGGAAGATGGCTGGGGCGCAGAGAAAGGGGGTGGGACATTGTTCTGGAGAATGTTAATCTTCTGCTGGATGCCTGCAAGCATGACGGAGTAGTTCTTGAGCTTGTCCTTGAGCTGATCGTTGACTTTAGTTCGCAGATGCAACTCGTCTTCCAACTTCTTCTCGTAGAGGGCATTCTTGCGTCTGGAGACAATGGCGGAGCGGACTTTGCGCTTCTTCTTCTCGATGGCTCTCTGCTTTGGATTCGAGGCGGAGTCTGGGAGCTCGACGAGCGGGCCGTAGGTGTCGTCGTACTCTCGCTCAGCCTGGGTCTTGGACTCGTCCTCGAAGGAACGGAGGTTGATCATGACGGTGGTGTCCGGGGAGGGCTGGGACTTGATGAGCGGGGAGGGGGCGCGCTCGGTGGCCGGGAGAATGGTCGGGTAGAACTTGGACATAGTGGGCGGGGATGTGGAAACGGGGGGCACAGAGGGGCGCCAGTTTAGTTTGGTGGTGGAGGTGGTGGCGTCGACGTCAGTTGGCCTTTGTGCAGAGAGGCTAGTGGTGGATTTGTGGCGTTGGCAGCGAAGAAGGCAGTGTGGGAGGGAGCAAAGAAGGGACGCAACGGGGCGTAGCACAGGGACAGAGCAGGGGGCGCGGCGGGCGGCGGACGGGCAGAGAGCACTCGGGGAAAGTGGGAAAGAGGGAAGGTGAGGTGGGGAGGGGTGTGAGCGTGGAGACGGGGGTGGCAGCTAGGACAAGCGGCGTGACTGGGGAGCGTGGTGCAGGTGCGTGGACGTTGAACTGGGCAACGCGGCGAAGGGCGAGGAGGGGGAGTGGTTACTAGTTAAGCGGTTGGGGGGGGCCGGGCCGGGTGGGGGTAAGGCGGGCGGACGGGCGGCGTAGTTGGGGCGGGAGCGACCAGCAAGCGAGGAGCTATCTAGGGTTGGGCGGCAGCGAGGCAGGCGGCGACGGCAGCGACGGCGGTGCGGGGCGGGCGACGGCGCCTGACGCGAGTGGGGCGACGGTCGAAATTGAGGTGTGGGCGCGGCGGGCGCAAAAAGCAGCGACTGGCGGGCGGCGCGCGTTGCGTTGTTGCCGGCTGCGCGCGCCTTTTGTGGCGGCGCTTGCGCGCGCGCGTCTTTAGCGTCGGCGCGGCGGCGCGGCTGCGCGGCGGCGCGGCGGCGCGGCGGCGCGGCTGCGCGATCTATCTTGCGCGGCGCGCATTGGCGCGCCGCTCGCCGCGCGCGCTGACGCGAGGCGCGCGGCGCCGCGCGCGGAAAACGGCGGCGAATTTGCATTGTTTCCGCGGCGCGGCGCGTGCGCGCTTGTTGCCGGCGCCAGCGGCGGCGGGCGCGCGGCGCGGTAGCCGCGCCAACGCCGCGCCTTGTTGCGCCGTAGCGCGGCGTTCCGACTCGCTCGCGGCGGCGGAGGCAGCGGCGGCGGGGGCGGCGGCGGAGGCGGCGCAGGCGGCGGCGGGCGCGTGCGGCGGAGGCGCCGCGCGCCCTGTCTTCCACGGCGGCACGCACCGCCGCCGCGGCGACCACACGATTGGCGCCCTTCCGGCGCCGCCGTGGCTCGCCATCAATGCTGCTTGCAGTGGCGAGCTGTGTTAAAGGCGCGCCACCGCCGCCCTCGCTGCCACGCGCACCCTGTCGTGTTGGCGCCGCGCGCAGCCCACGTCATTTGCGCGCGCCGCGCACACACCCTTTTCCCCGCCCCCCCCCCCACCCCCCCTAACGCTCACACCTGCTTCACTGTCAGCATTGTCTACTCCCTGTCGCCGTTGTCCACGTGCAATTGCTGTCCACGCGCCAAACTGTGCACGCGTGGCTCTGTCCACATATCCTTCGTGGCCACGTGCACCACTGCTCCACGCGCGCCAGCTGTGCGCTCGCGCGCGCGACCACCAGCCCTCGTCCGGCTCGGCTGCGCCTGCGTTGGCTCCGACTCGCATGCCGCAATGTGCCGAGCCGTGCGCCACGCCGCGTACGCGCCCCATCGCAGCTGCCACCGCCGCTCCCCCCCGCGCATCCGCCGCCACGCCCCGCACCCGTTCCGCGCCGTCGTCCTCTTCACCAACCCCCCGTTCTGCGCCGTTTTCCCCCGCCAGTCCCCCGTCTCTTCTGCGCTCACCGCTGCCGTGCCCAAACATGGCGTCGCTACCGAAGCGCATCATGAAGGTAATTTGCTTCTGCTTGCTTTGCGTGCCGTGCGTCCCCGCCCCCTCCGTGTTCCTCCCGCCGTTCCGCGTCTGACCCCCGAGTGCGCTCTCTGTCGCTCACTCTTTCGCCCCCGCCGCCCCGCAGGAGACCGAGAGACTGCAGAGCGAGCCGGTCCCGGGCATCAGCGCTGTCCCGAGTGATTCCAACGCCCGTCTCTTCTCCGTCGTCATCATTGGCCCGGAGGAGTCCCCATACGCCTCTGGCCGCTTCAAACTCGAGCTCTTCCTCCCCGAGGACTACCCCATGGCCCCGCCCAAAGTGCGCTTTCTCACCCGCATCTACCACCCCAACATCGATCGCCTGGGCCGCATCTGTCTCGACATCCTCAAGGACAAGTGGAGCCCGGCCCTGCAGATTCGCACCGTCCTGCTCTCCATCCAGGCCCTTTTGTCCGCCCCCAACCCGGACGACCCGCTCAACAACGATGCCGCCGAGCTGTGGAAGACCAACGAGGTACTCGCCATGCAGACCGCACGTGACTGGACCAAGCAACATGCCCTGGAATGATTCTCCTCTTATGTCTTTACTTGCTGCCCCACTCTTTGCGTCTTATGCCTTCTCACGCTCAGCTCCCGCCTCCCGTAATTCTGCCGCTACAGCTAAAGCTACATTTCACCCTCACGCCCCTTTTCGTCGCCGTCGCCACACCCCACGTTTGTTGTGCACTGCTTGTCTGCTTGTTGGCCGTTTACCTGCCTCTTTCGCGTCGTTCACCGTTCACGTCGGTTTTCTCTCTTGTTTTTCTTGCTGCAGCAGCTCTCGCGTGCCAAGGTACCGCACCTACTTACAGTAGCTACTTACATATCACCACCACCTTGTACAAAGTTTTCGATTCCAGAAATCACCTTCACCGAAGCTATCCTATCTCCAACTTCCAGCTGCGGAAGGAACTCTTTCCCGTCACCCACGTACCCAAAAGTGGACAGGCTACCGGTCAATACGCTCCCCCCGAAAGATCTCGCCTGATACGACGCGGGATCAAGCGTGAAAAAGTAGAACTGCGAAGAGGCGTCGTTCGCGTCTTCCACGCTGTGCACCATGGCCATGGCGCCGAACGCCGAAACCGGTAGAACAGGCTGTAAATCACCTATCCCAAGCTCGTCCAACGTCGCGCCGTACGCGGGCGACGACTCGCCGTCCACCAGAATCTCCAGCGGGATCTGCCTCCGCCTCCCCGACCGCGGGTCGCTGAAGCCGTCGACGCCGTCGTCTTCGCGTTCGCCCATCTGCACGAAGAAGTCCTTCTGCTTGGCCAGGATTCGCGTGTTGTCGTAGTAGCCGCGCCGCGCAATGTCCACAAAGTTGCCGCACGTCAGCGGCGCCGAAAACCCGTCCAGCACGGCGGTCAGCGTCAGGTCCTTTCCGAGCGGCGCCAGCGTTTTGGGGTCCGTCCAAGTCGCGTCCCCGCCCTTTCTCACGTGCAGCTGCACCACCGCTCTGCCGGCAAGGCGCGGGAAGCTGCGCGCGCCCGCAAGTCGTTCAAAGCGCAAGTTAACGTCCGATTTGCCCCGGAGCGCGAGGAGCCGGCGCGAGAGTGGCTGTCTTGCAACCGACTGCGCACGTACCTGTTGTAGCGACGTGGAATCTTGAACGGCAGGCCGATGCCTTCCACGGCAATTTGCTCAATGTTTGCAACATGTTGCAGCGCTTGCTGCCTGATTTCCTCCACCACGGCAGCTGGGCGCACGCGAAAGGAACGCGGTGCGAAAACGCGCGCGCGTTAGGAAACCACGAGCGCACGGGCAACACGCAGAGGAGAGAGGGAAACGTACCGTCAAAGTTTGTTTTCTTCGACATGGCATTTCTGCGCTCAAATACGTCCGACAGAGTTTGCTGAGCTCTGGAAAGCTCCGGGGGAAACAAGTTGCTGTTTACAGGCGCGGACGAGATTTGCAGTTCTTCCTCAATCTCGAGAAGACAATTCTCTAATGCTGAAAGAGACTGGGCCGCTACTTGCCGTTTGCTGGCGGGCACGTCCAGCAACACATCCACCTTGGCTGTGCTCATTATTTCTCTGAGCTTTTGAACGTCTCTTCTACCGGATATACGTCCGGCTGCTCCACGGGAGCGCAGATCGATCCCCAAGCGCTCTAGTTGTTCCTGGATTCGACGAATTGGAATAGGCTCCGTTGAGTAGCGTTCACTGGGTATGGGAAGGGAATAGCGAAGGATGGCGTCCGAATCTGTTATGAGATACCGACGGAAGATGGTATTTCCCGAGAGCAGACCTTTTGCTTGTGCACTGGATGTGGGCAACAGCAGCAATGCCGCAGCTGCCGCGGCTGTAGTGGCTGCCGCAATTGCTGTGCGGCACGGGGGAGACTGTGAAGAACAGCATGGCGCGATTGACGATGGGGTTATGACACGCGGCCGCTTAACCAAAGGTGTCGCGGACCGATAAAGAAAGGCCACAGCTAACGTCGATGACCAGGGCGCTTTCTGTGTTGTCATGTAGATGAACTTGTACAGCTAGACGGTTCGTGCAGAGGTTCTGAACGGTGCGAATAAAGAGATAAATTCGAGAAAAAGCTTCTGGTCCTGGATGAATCGCGGGTATTGGATGGCTTCGCTTGGGCGTGACTTGGGAGGAGTGAACCTTTTAGTAGGGTAGCAGGATCACGTCTGTCATTGATTTAGAAGTTGCATCTTTATCGCTGCAAGAATCTCGGAAGGAGATTGGGTGGTACCTTGCATACGATCAGCAAACAGCACTATGCAAAAATGAGCGGTTGCAGATCTTGCCACGCACAGAGTCGCAAATTGTGATCTCTCTAAACCACTCTGGAAAATACAATAAAATCTAAATACACATTTTGAACAGCTCACTTTCAGAAGAGAGCGACGTCAGCTGAGGTTCCGGGTTCGATTCCCGGCGGGCGTACGTAAGCGCCTGTAGTCAAATGGTATGATATCAGCCTTCCAAGAAGGCTATCTCCTCGCCTATCATTTTGTTTAGCTCTCGGGTATGGCGAGGGCCAAGATTTGATCCTCTTTCGGGGAAACATTCTTCGACACTTTTAGTTCACCTGCATTGAGGACATCATCTGACAAACTTGGGTTACTTACTGTTGGTCTCCAACATGCAAACTAATGAAGCCAAAGACTCATCATCCTGGAGTCCTGGTGCGTCATTGTGGGGCGGCATAGATCATCTACTTCGAAACGCTGGACCTCTTTCACCCGATCTGAGAGTCGAAAGCGCCGATTCCACGGAGAAATTTTTACGTCAACATTGCAAAGTACTTATCATCGGTGCAGGTGGTCTAGGCTGCGAGCTCTTGAAAGACGTAGCCCTTTCAGGATTTCGTCAAATCCACGTCATCGACCTCGATACCATCGATGTCACCAACCTCAACAGACAGTTCCTATTTCGTTCGACCGATGTGGGAAAGTCCAAAGCCCAGGTTGCTGCTCAGTTCGTCAATTCACGAGTGCCAGGATGTTGCGTCGTTGCTCACCATGCGAATATTATGGATTTTGACAGTGACTTTTACCAGCAATTCAACATTGTGATTGCGGGACTTGATTCTGTCGAAGCACGTCGATGGTTGAATGCTATGTTAGTGAGTTTGGTTCAGTATAACGCTGATGGGTCAATCAATCAATCTTCCGTGGTGCCATTGATTGATGGGGGTACTGAGGGGTTTCAAGGTCAGGCGCGCGTCATATATCCGCGATTTTCATCGTGCTTCGAATGCACACTCAACTTGTTCCCCCCGCAGCAGAACTACCCTTTCTGCACGATTGCAAACACGCCGAGGCTGCCAGAACACTGTATTGAGTACGCCAATATAATTCTATGGGATAAACTCAAGCCCTTCGGAGAGGTAAAATTGGACATGGATAACATAGAGCACACAAAGTGGTTGTACGATACCGCAAAAGCAAGAGCAGAGCAATTTGGAATCCGAGGCGTTACCTTGCGACTGACTCAAGGCGTTGCAAAGAACATCATTCCAGCAGTAGCCTCAACGAATGCAATCGTAGCCGCCGCCTGCGCCAATGAAGCTCTCAAGATGATATCTTATATTGCAACAAATATGGACAACTACATGATGTACAACGGAACGATTGGGGTATACACATATACGTACAAGAGCGAAAAGAGACCAGACTGCCCCGTGTGTGGAGTTCCGCAGCCAAAAACCATGAACGTGTCGGGTACCGATTCTCTTGGTGAATTCCTAGCGCAAATAGCAGCGGACCCTGACATTCGCTCCAAAAAGCCGTTCTTGCGCTCAAACACGGGCAGAACCTTGTACGCGTCCTCTGCGCCTCTCCGAGAAGCAACAAAAGTAAATCTGGAAAAGAAGATGAACGAACTGATAACTTCCGGCACGGAGGTAACATTGGCAGACAAAGATTTGCCATTCATTCGAACTCTTGTCATTAACTACAAATAGCTACCTCGACTATGATCAAGTTAGGTGGAAATAGATTGGTTCGCCCTAAGGTGCTCTACGCAATCTTCTAATCAAACCAATGAATTACGCTTCTCCATAGTGCCCTCCCACAAGCATGGAGACGAGACTCTGATTCTGGAATTTATCAAATCAGAGACTCCGTCACATTTATTGACGTCTTTGGAGCAGTTGCGTCACTGGGTGCATCGGGCTTTGAAATTGAAGGAGAAACGTCAAAGTCAATCAAACTTTGCTGGGTTACTACTGGTTTTGATGACAGCATGCTCTTAGAATGAGCGTTCGCGCTTTCCTTCTTCTTCTTCTTCTTCTTCTTCTTCTTCATGGGCTTTTCATCTTTCTTCGACACGCTAGTGGTGGTAGGTTGATCAAATGCTCCTTCGAAGGCAGCCTGGTATTTTGCATCGCCCTTCGTGGTAGTGACCTGTGCGTTGTCTTCATCGCTCAGATCCAAGCCCAATGGATTCTCTTCAGAAATCACTACGGCCGCCTCTGATGATAACTGTGTGGTATCATACCTCACCCTGGATTTATCGTCATCCTTGTCCAATATTTCTTTCTTTCGACGATCATTACGCTTCTTCTCAGGGGCTCCGAGATAGAACGGATTTTCGCCTCTCATTTCGGCACCACGGTAATTATTCAGAAGCCCCCCTTGAACTGAGTTGGCCGAAGGCGACTGTGCGTTGGTGTCCGTCATACTTAACGTACTACTTCCGAAATTAAAATCCTTGAAAAGAACTGCATCATCATCTCCATCATCCTCTTCCTCGTCTGTGGAACCGATTGTCTTCAAAAGATATGAATATAGTGACTCAGCTCCTGTGTCAAGTAAAGGCGTGTCGAGGTCAAGGTCAGGACTGATGGGCACTTTCGATTGGGCTCGATGGTCAACTGGTATAAGCTTTCCTTCGAATAACGAGGCCAGCATATTTCTTTCAGAAGCATTCAACTCTGACAAAAGGCAATTAAAGAAGCAAGCACGCTCCTGAACCTCAGCATACTGACTCCCAACCAAGGACTTGGCATAATCTAAGACAATGGCTCGCAATTCCTCTGCATCCTCATCTCGAGACAGCGAATAGATTTTCATACAGGCGGTGAGAATTTTAACTTGTGCAGGAGCGTCAAGATATTTTCTCGGAAACGAGGTAAGGATCTTGCAAGCCTGAAGGTGATTATCAACCAGCTCACAGTATTCTCCTGCGACCCAAGCGGCATTGCCAGCAAGATTTGCCGACAAGACTGGTTTGCTAGACAAAGAAGGGCGTGTATTGTTCCCATGCGTATCACCTCCAGACGCATCGGGTTCTTCTTCCTCCAAGGTTTCTGATTCTGCAGTTGATACTTGGTCGGTAGCAGGGCTTTTTTCTGTATCAGACTTCTCCGCAGATCCTATTCGCAATTCCAGCAAAGAGAGAGCCACCTTCAGAGTTACAGGTCGAATAGCTTCGACTCGGGAAGTAATTTCTACCAACTGGTCTCCTATTGTTTCCCTTACATCCTGAGGAAGCATAGAAATCTCAGCAAGACCCCCCAGTATGACATTCATGTACCACGCGAAATCATCCCCAGTTGAAAGCATCTCGTAGCCTCTCTTGGCCGCGTTGGAAGATCTTCTGAACTCACCGGCCTTCAAAAGTTCCTTCGCCAAAGCGCTTCGGTATGGGGCCTCATGATCGATCGGTGCAGACAGTAAAGAATCTTCCAGCCCGTCAGCACTTCCATTGCTATCATTCCGGGGTCCTGCACCGATAACAGGAAATCCATCAACGCAGGCTATACGGAGCTTTCGGAGTAATATCCGCGAAACATCTCGCAATGTCCGTTTCGATATGAACTCGGATACAAGTTCTAACGCCCGCATCCGAATACCAATGTCTTCATCATCGAGACAATCAATAATGTTATCTCGATGTTCCGTGGCCACTTGAGGCTGCTCTTGAATGAGCTTGCGCATGGACAGCAACCCAAGGTACTTCAAGTTTTGGTCCCTATCGTTCATGAATTCTCCAAGTCTCTGCGCGCACAACTCAACCGCTTCAGGATATGCAAGAAGACCAAGAGTTACGGTGCTACAACACTCGTAGAGAAGACTCTTTGCTCTTGTCGATCTCATCAAAGTTGTCAACGGCTCCACAAGCTTCTTCCCTAGCCTCGGTTCCAATGGTGTCAGTACTCCCATCAACTTGACAATCTTAATGAGCATCCAATTGCTACTCTCCTTGCTCATGAGCAGCTGGTACAACAGGGGTGCTAGTGATAAAAAGCTTCTCGGGGCTGCGCGTGCAAGTTCGCAAGTCACGGTGACGGCAGCACACACCACACTAGGGTCCTTGTCCGTTAGACGCTCCTTAAAACGTGCACTCACGACCGGGAGTGTATCGGGATGTACCATAATCAATCTGTAAAGCACAAGCAACGCCTTCTTTCGGATGTACGGTCGAGGACTGTTGAGCAGGAGAGATACATCACTCTCTAGATCGCGACCCAACTCCTCAGTGACGAGTTTGGCCAGACATGTCAATGCCTGAGAGCAATCTTGCATTCTGACGCTAGTCATGTCCTTTTTGAACTGATTCGTGGTAAGCAGTAAGACATCGGTGGTCGGAGAAAAGGATTGGGCGGCTGCAAGATAGCCAATGCGCTTAGAGAAGAAGTCTGGACTACTCATTACTTCGACGATGTGAAACGACGCAAAACCAATGCTGTAACCCATCATTTGCAGCTTTAGGTAAGAACACAGTGACCAAACGGATAAAAGTCAGTGATCAAGAAACAGAAAACAAACGCTATGCGACAGAATGAAAGCAGGCGGAGGTACTCATAGACTTTGCAATACTTACGTGCGTGAGCTTCAGAACGGCAATGCCCTTCTTCGAAACATCGGAGCTCCGACATTCTTCAGCAATCTCTGTGATTTTCGAGCGAATAAACTCCTCCTCATCTCGTCTATGGGCGCGAATCCCTTTTACGAGATCTTGAAGCGACTGCTGGAAGAGAATGCCGTTGAACATAATGAGGGGAGTAGTTCGATGAAATTACCTGTTCACCCGCAGTGCGCAATTCACGTTGGAGGGCTCAATATGAGTGTGATCCGATATGCAAGACACAGGTCGCATTGATTGGCGATTACCGGAAAAGAAAGTTCGTGCCCTTGAGCGTTTCAACGAGAGCAGCTGCGTCCAATGCTAGGTACTTTAGCATGACCAAAGCATTCCAGGATGCGTACTTGGGACAAGTCTTACACTATAAGTTGATAAAACCATCATATCTCAAGTTCGTGTATTAATGCACATCTTTTATGACAGAGGTGGACAGCAAAAAGATCCCTTTCCAAATTTTGGAGTCAAGTTATTAAACGACCTACCTTACTGCCAACTCTGGGCGGCTGTTATCGAGAACCACGGCTGGTAATCAAAGAGAGATATGGTGAAGGGGAAGTCCGTTCTCATTCGCCTCATGTCCAAGGCGGGCACTGGCTATTTTTACGTCAAGAGGAGGAATCCCAAGTCAATGCCCCACAAGCTAGAACTCATGAAGTACGACCCAGTTGTGAACAAGCATGTTCTATTTTCCGAGCTCAAGTTCAAAAAGTAACGCCCCAACACGGCAACACGCCTTATCTCTTCCTTCCCCCCTCGGTTCGCAACAACTGCTTCGATCAATGACATACAAGGCATGCTTCAGGGACTAGTCGCGAACTCCATTTGTGTACTCCAACTACTATTTAGCGCTCTTATACAGTTCATTCGGATCCATCAATACGTCGGAAATGATCTCTTCTTCACCATGCGGTGGTCTGAATGCTTTGTAAAAACACGATCGTCGACCTGTATGGCATGCAACTCCCAACTGATCCACCTTGAGTAATATAGTGTCTCCGTCACAGTCAAGCAAAACATCTCGCACCGACTGAATCTGGCCTGAGGTGTCACCTTTCCGCCACAGTTGTTTTCTAGATCGTGAATAGTAAACCGCTCTGCCTGTTTGCATAGTTGCAACGATTGAATCCTTATTCATCCAAGCCATAAGCAAAACTTCTCCCGTGTCCCATTGCTGCGCAATTGCCGGAACCAGTCCCGCGTCATTGAACTTCACACCATCAATCAGAAACTGGGCGTCAACCGTTTCTCCCTTCCATTCTTCGTTTGCTAAAGATGATTTATGCGATTGCTGATGAATACTTGACGTAATCATTGCATTTTTACGGAGATGTTGTCTATTGTACGTGGCTGCTCGCCGACACTTTGAATTTGACGAAAGGCATGTGTTCCTGGACGACCAAGCAGAATCCTTTAGACCACACGGAGCTGCCCAAGCTGTGCTTTTCATACCAATCTGCGACTCTGACCGTCCGCGTCGACATGGTGAGCGGAAGCGAATCCGCCGTAAAATTCTGACCACTTTTCAATGCGAGCGCTTCTCCAGCTCACTCAAAAAATTGGCTCTAGAGCACATCCCGTCAACACTGCATGAACGCGTCGTTTGCTCCCCAGAGGAGAGATAACAGCAAATGGTAATCGTAACCATGCTTACCCGTTCCGTCTGATGAATATATTTTACTTGCTCATCTCGAAGTTCCGAGTGAGAACCACGCTTTTCCCAAAAGCAAAGGCTGGCATAGCTATGATGCATCGCAGTCGCTTTCTATGACGCTGCAGAGACGTATGTAGTTGACTGTGCGCATTGGATTTATCGGGGCAGTTAGCACTATTCAATGGCCTCTACGAGACCGACACCTCTCCACTCCACAGTTCCATCTGTGCTCATGCGCAGCGCAGGGGGCGCTGGATCATTCCGCCGCAATTTCTTCACCGCATCTCTCACGCGAACCCAATTGCCCGAGTTTCCTGGGACGGCGCCCCGCACGTAAATGAGATTACGATCACAATCTATTCTGTACACCATCAGGTTATGCACGGTAACCTTATCATTGCCCATTCGCCCAGCCATTTTCTTGCCTTTAAACACGCGCCCCGGTTTGGTCGACATGCCTATCGATCCACCCTTCCGGTGCGTCTTGCTCGTGCCGTGTGTGGCGGGAGCTCCGGAAAACCCCCAGCGCTTCATCACGCCCTGCGTGCCCTTTCCTATGGAGGTTCCTGTGACGTCCACAAGCTGCCCGACGGAGAAATGGGTCGCACGAATCTCGGTGCCCGCATCAAGTTTGAACATTTCGTGGACACGGAATTCAGCCAACTTGTACTTGGGCTCGACGCCAGCCTTGGCGCAGTGGTAGCGGTGGGCCTTGTTTGTTTTGTACGGCCGTTTCGGACCAGCTCCAACCTGAATTCGCCAGCGTTCCCGGTGGTCGTTCGGGTTTGGGGGCGCGACACTGATGACATGGCAGCGGTCCACGCAGAGGACTGTGATCGGATGGCGCGTGCCCTCGGCGTCCCATAGATTCATCATTCCCACCTTGCGCGCTAGCACTCCGCATGGGCGGAACTCACCACTGAAGCCCGGCAGCAGCCTCGGGGGCTGGGCGTCAGCGAGCGAGGTGCAGAGAGAGCGGGCAATCAGTGTGCATCTGGTTCGCAACGACGAGAGCATTTGGGCGTCGCGCAGCGCGGAGGCTGTGGGATCGGATGAAGCTGCGGCGAAAAGGCTCTCCGCCGACGAGCGGCCATCCACCTTCGCCAGTGGATCAGCTTGCAGAGGGTGCGAGCGCAGGGTCGGGCACTTCACTAGGCTGCTTTGCTACCTTTGGTAGAATGACGCGCACGGCTTTGGACTGCCTCGAGTATCCCAAAACACCCCACAAGGCGCTGTAGCAGACGCTTTACTGTAAACCGAGCCGGTATGGTTACCCCCACATACGGTCGCCTTTTGGGCGCCTTTGCCACAACGCTGCTGTAATGGCGTGTATCCCCCAGGCTACTGCTTCCCCAACGCAGGCTCTCCACCGCCGCCCCGCCGCAGATAAAGGCGTGAGCGCTATCTTGTCGCTACGACCTTCTCCCAGGTACTATCCCGTTTGTTTGTTTCATTATTCGTCAACGTGCACCATGAGCGACCTCAACGATTTCTTCGCCAAGAAGGACCGCAAGAAGAAGAAGGCTGCCGCTAAATCCGCGCAGGCCGCCGCTGCACAAGCCGTCAAGCAGACGGAGTCTCCGTCTGAGAACCCGCCGCCGCCGCCGCAGAAGCAGCCCGACGATGGGTGGATTGAAATCGAGGACGTACGCGGTTCCCAAGTCAACACCGGTGGTCGCACCATCGTGCAGATGAGACGGTACGACGCCTTCATCCTTGCTACCATCCTGTTCTGCCCCATCTTGCCGTGACTTACCTGCGATTCATCTTCCACCGCGCGTTTGTAGAGATGGTGAGGAAAAGGAGGCTAGCGGTGAAAGAAATACCACCTCGGAAAAGTTTAGCGGATGGGCGAAAACTGACGCCGTGCCCACGGATGGTATGATCACCCACTTTGAATCCATGTGCCCATGTGCAGCACTAGCGCACCATCATCTAACCCGCCTGTTACTGTCATAACGTTGTGTCACAGAAACTCCAACCCCAGTGGCACAAGCTCCGAGCAGCGCGTTCCCCACTCTAGCAGACGCCGCTAAAGTGAAAACGGTCGCCCCAGCGCAGGCAAACACACAGCAACCGTCGACAGCCCGTCGCCCGCGATTCACCCTAGCAAACAGAGAGAAACTGATGCAGGCTCTATCCAGAGATCGCGCACCAGTCAAACCCACAAAATAAGACATCCATACAATTGTACAAACATACCATGCTTAGCTAATCATCGACAAAAATCATGCGATGAATGAATGATATCTCACGGATGAGTTGTCAAAAATGCATCACACACACATCAGAGAAACATATAGCTTACCTCTGGCTAAGTTTTTGACCGTCTTAAACGACGAGCTTTTTCACTTTGCCGACGTTCTCTCTCCAACACAGCTTTTGTTGTTTCTGGGTCTCCGGAGTTGGCTCGCAGTACTTGGAATACGCGGCGTTGTGTCATTTGTGTCTCATAGGAGAGCGAGCGAACCAAGCGTCGAATTAAATCTTCCCTCTGCGGTTGTCGAGTGTTAACTTTAGCCTTGTTCCGGGTCTTAGCCGCGCCCTCACGATCTAACTTCAAAACGCGCCGTACTTTGGTAGCGCGGCGTTCTTTGCGGTCTGGTTGTATTTCGTCATCTTGGATTTCTTCGGACCGTCTTCGGGCAGGTTTTGTCTGCCTTCGTTCCTTGTCAACGGCCGGCTTGTCTTGTTCTTTTTTAGAAATGCGCAGATACAGAGCGCGTTCTCTGCATTCTTCGATCGTTCGATCAGGCGGCAAGACATTGCTGTTCCCCAAGGCTTTCCAGGTGTTTAGCAGGAACATGTGATTTAGATCTTTTTGCTGTTCTTCAAGTTTGGTTTGAAGGGCGTCGCAGATTTGCCGAAGCTTTTGGTCTTCATCGGGAGTCCACTGCTCCGTGTCAGCTGGAGGAGAGATTTCCTCTAAAACAATGGATGAACCTCTGTCTCGTCGTTCTGAGTGCTTAACGGCTCGTTCGATGGCAGCACGGGTGTCGACGACTGGTTTTATTTCGTCTCTTTCTTGCGGCTCACCGCTGTCACTCGTGGGCAACAGCTGCGGCGGGTTGCAAGGCTCGGATGAGGGTGGTTTGTGATGACTGTCTTGGCGTGCGTCATTCTTTTTGTCTTCAGCAGATGGACGAGACTGGCTTTTGCTGCGATTAGGGGTTCGCGGTGACTGCGTGCCGTTTGCTTGCTTCACTGGCGTGGATTTAAGCGACGGCGAACGGCTTCGTTGCGCATTACGAGGAGGGTCATTACAATGCGGAATTCGAAAGGAGTCGATATCAAGTAACTTGCCCGCCATGATACACTTGGTGACAAAGTCCACAGAATACGCCTGTGGGCCGTGTGGCGAGGGCTTGGACAAGGGATCGATGAGGGATATGACGCGGTGTAACGCAGAATGGGCCTCAGAAACGGTTACGCCGCCGTTTTGCCTTATGAGATGCTCGATGGGGGCTCGGCCGTGCTTGTTGAGACCGACATAGAAGTAGAGCGGACGACGAATTTGGTGTTTCCCGAACGAAACAAACCTGGAGAAGAGCGGCGGCGGATCCGTGCTGGTCTTGACGGAACCTTTAAGTTCGGGCATGGCAGGATTGAAAGCGGGGCTTGGAAAGATACGGGTCGGGCGCGGCAGATTACGTAGTTGCGAGAAAATTGAAAAGTGTCGCTTTGAGGGCTGGCAGACGGGAGCGGCAGTGCGGTTCGACCGCCTGGACAAAAACCTGCGAAACACAAAATATTTTTGGGTGTTGCCGAAAACGGGCGCGGCGAGAGGCGCTGGCACCAGCACGCTGCCGACGGCCACAAGCGATGCGACGTATCAACCGACCGCGGGGCACCCACGCGCCACGCCGCGGCCGCGGCGCGAGGCGCGAGGCGCGAGGCGCGAGGCGCGAGGCGCGAGGCGCGAGGCGCGAGGCGCGAGGCGCGGGGCGCGAGGCGCGGGGCGCGGGGCGCGAGGCGCGGGGCGCGGGGCGCGGGGCGCGGGGCGCGAGGCACGCGCGGCGGCGTTTTCGAGCGCGCCCGCGGAAACCGCGGCCGCAGCTCCCGAGACCAGCGACAACCAAGTCAAGCGCGACAGCGTGGCGCCCCGCCACGCCGCTTCTTGTCGTTTGCTCCGCGATGCGCTGCGCCACTGCGGCGCGCCGCAAGTCGCCGCGGCGCGCGCGGCCCCCCGCCGCCATCAAGGTCTCCGCGCGCCGTGACGTGGTTGCCTCGCAGCCCCGTGCCGCATTTCAAATTTGGGTTTTTGAAAACGCGCGGCAGCGCGCGCCGTGGCGCCCAGGCCCACTGGTCCTCCGCCGCCCCCGCGCCCCGGCCCTGTTCCAACGTATGCGCGCGCGCGCACGCGTGCGCGTCCAGAGCTGGGCGGCCACGCTTCGTTTTCCATGCGTGAGCTGACTTGCAGTAGTTTGCGCGCACCACGCGCAGCTGCGTCATCTACATTCTTCTACACGCCTCTCGATCTTGTCTCCCGCGTATGCGCTGTTCCACACAGCCGGCGCCTTCGTGTGCAGTCCACACCCTCCCCCGCCCCCTTTCCCCGCTCTATAGCATCAATATACCGCTGTCCATTCTCCGTTCCACGGCGCTCCCGCACCATGTACGCTTCCATGATCTCGCGCTCGATCGCCTGCCTCCTGTACAATTTGATGCCCTGCCCACTGTAACAGAGGTGCGCATGACAGCTGCGCATGAGAGCTGCGCAGCACCTGCGTATGAATAAAACAACATGATGTTTAACCGAATCCGCGTGTCCTGTGCCGTCTCTGCAGATACAATCAGTACACCAACTCACTCATTTAATGCTGCTCGAGCAACAACAATCCCCGCCCTCCTGCTTCGCGCATCGTTCATTCCATCCTGTTCCCCTCAACCCTTTGGGGCATGAGAAATGGCGAATGTTTCTAAACCGCCCGCACTGCTTAACACCCTCAAATCTGCGTGAGAAAAAAAAAGCGAACAGTTTATTCGTTTTTCCAATTGGCTGTCCCCACAAAGCTCGCTTATTGTCTGCTTGTACATGCATCACCATCAACGAAATATTAAAGCTGCGCCAGTGACAGGGCACGTGCTTGGTCAAACCAATGACTTGTTGTCGTATTTCAGACGACCCAAAACGGAAAATAAAAGAAATCTTCTTTCAAACAGCCTTCTCTACAATATTTCCTCCACTCAGCGCTACAGCAGCTGCTTTTTCATATCTTGTCGCTCGGCCTGATCTCAAGACAGCTAGGTTTGCCGTTGTCTCAGATGTTTTTGCGCCTCTACCAGCCACTTCTTCGTGGCAGCTCTTGACAGCACCACTGCTTCCGAAAGCGAGTGAAGTGACAAGCCCAAAGTCACAAGTGTGTCCACCATCGAAAATGTTCCATTCAGAAACACTTGAGACTGCTTGCGGCGCTTGCATTCAAGAACACGTGCAATGATGGACAGATCCAACCGCCAGCTGCCAACTGTGAAGGCTGTTTTTAGATAGACCTTGCGCCGTGTGGAAGCATCTTTGAACCGCAGATTGCTGTAACGACGCGTTGATGGATAGTTCCATGTTCCATTAGAGAAAAAGTACTGGCAGAGTGATTTCACGTGGTGATGAATGGTCGAAAACTCTCCGCGAAGAGTGAAAAGGAAGCTTGTATTTTATGAGAGGCAAGTCGGTTGTTTAAGATGGGTTCATTTTTGGTTAATGCGTAGTTGTAATGATTGTTGCTCCCGAGGTTTAAAAAAAAAACGGGATGACTATGTAATGAGTTGTGCGAAACAAAGGTGGTGCTGGCGCACGAGATGGCGCCAGTGTCAAACGTTGACTTTGTGGACGACGGATGTGTGTCTCTGCAAATGGCTCTTCTTCTTGAAGCTGGCGGGACACCGTGTACACTCGAAGGGGCGATCATCAGAATGTTTCATACGTTGGTGCTCAGTGAGTCCGTTTCGAAAAGGGAAGGAGGCAGGGCATTGGGTGCAAACAAAGTTGCGTTCCTTTCTATGAATGCTTCGCACGTGCTTGTTGAGATTGCCGCGTTCACCAAAGGACAGAGAGCATTCGTCACAGTGATAGTCCCTTGCCTTCTCATGAACGGTCTTTTGGTGCTTTCTAACATCCGCTTTTTGGGTGAATCTTTTTTTAAGGTGACGAGAAAGAAACAGATATAAAGGTCAAGCGAGAGTGAGTAAGTGAGTGACAGAGAGAGAAAAGAAGAAAAGGAGTAGAACCAATTGAATGGACATAGCATACCTCTTCAGACATTGGTCACATTGATAAGACTTTGAATGTGAGGAGGAAGGTTGTGGAGGTCGAATAGGGTCTCGAACAGGATCGTTGAGAAGTGAAGAGATAGCAATGCGCTGGTTGGACGTGGTGGGCGACATGGTGGGTTCGTGTTTCACGGAGGATGTGGAAAATGTGTCAAGCGAGGAGAAGGGCGAAAGCGCGGGGGATGAACGACGAGCTTTGGACGAAGAGGAGGCAGCAGAGGAAGCAGCAGAGGAGGAGGAAGATGCAGAAGGGTGCCCCGTTCGATACATGGCTTTAAATAAGGTGGAGAAGCGGGGAGGGGCGGTGGTTACGGAAACGGTGGACGGCAGCGAGGGAAGGCAGTCTCGCGTGAATGAGTTGTCTGGACTACGGGGGAGGGGAACGATTTTAAATGAGGTCATGTGACGGAATGCGGGATAGCGGCAGGTCGCCCGGGCGTACTCAAAGCCAACTGCGTTTGCCGCGTGGACTGGCGTGCGGCGCGGCGCGCATGCGCCGTGGCTGCGGCACGTGCGCGCCACGCTGAGAGCCCTTGTCGGTTCCATTTGGCTGGCGGTCCGCACGCAGGGGCGCGGTCCGTTCGCGGCGCTGCGCACCCCTGCGTGCCGACCGACGGCGCCGCACCGGTGGCTTACGCGCCGGCCCGCCACCGTTGGCTGTTCCGATTCGCGCTGCACTTACACCTGCACCTTGCAGTTCAAACGATTGCACGGACTTGCGCGCCCGCATGTAAGCCTCCTCAGCTGGCTGACATCGTGCCCGCACGCAATAGAAACGTGGTCTGTGTGGCATCGTGGTCACGTGTCCAGGCCTTCGTCGTTTTCACGCCCCACCCCCTACCCCCCTCCATCGAGATCGCTCGTCGCGCGCGTATTATCTCCGCTCACCTCGCCGCGCGGGAGCATTCTGACACCACTCCGCCGCACCGATCGCCCGTCACAATGTCGCCGTCCGCCTTCGTCGTCCATGTCGCCACCGCCCCGCTTCGATTCCCCTCCTCTTCGTCTTTCTGCACCCGAGCTCCGCTCTCAGGTGCTCTTCGCCCTGCCGTTCGCTACGCCACTCTCCCGCGCGTGACTGCGTGCCTGCAGCCCGAGGCGTCCGATGCCGAACAGCTATCGCCCCCCCCGCAGAACGGCGCAGACCCCGCGCAGCAGCAGCCGGCCCCCGAAGCCGTCGCGCCCGAGGTGCAGGCGCCCGAGACGCAGCCCGCTGATGCGCCCGAGACGCAGGCCGCCGCAGCCGCCGCGTCGCCGCAGCATGCTGAAGCGCTCGAAAAGCCCGCGCCAGATTCTGCCGCAGAGCCTTCCCCGGAGTCCGCCTCGGAGCAGCCACAGCGTCGCCGCCGCCGCCGCGTTCGCCAGAGGCGCGAGGTCACCCTCCCCCTGGAGACCATGACCGTGGGCATGGAACTCGAAGGAGTCGTCAAGAGCGTCATGGAATACGGCGCCTTTATCGGAGACACTGGCGCCCCCACCGATGGTCTGTTGCACGTCTCGCAACTGGGCGATGGTTTCATTGAGAACGTCGGCGATGTCGTCAAGGTCGGTGACAAACTTAAGGTCAGAGTGCTTGGTGTCGATATCAACAAGGGCAACTTCTCGCTCACCACAAAAACGGCCGAAGAGCTTGAGAATAAGGAGTCTAAACGGGGGACCGGAAAGGAAGCTGCCGCCAACCGCAGGCGGGAGTTGAGCAGGAAATGGGACTCATTTTCGTATGATGACAAGACGTTTGTCGACGCCAAAGTCGTTTCCCTCACTGATTTTGGGGCCTTTTGCCAGTTGGTGAATGAAGACGGAACGGCCCAAGATGCTCCCACCGATGGTTTGATCCACATATCCGAACTTAGCAAAGAAAGAGTGTCAAATGTCGCCAGCATCTTGAGCGTTGGACAAAAGGTCAAGGTCAGAGTCGTATCGGCTGATCGCAAGAGAAACAGGATTTCGTTGTCTATGAGGGACGCTTCGGCGAAACAAAATGAGCAACAGCAGCACAATGCGTCTGCCGAGGATATTGCAGAGGCTGTCAAGAATCAACCAGAGTTCAAGACAGCTTTCCAATTGGCGTTCGAAAAGGCTGAGGCTACTTTGAGCCAGTAGATGCTTTTTTTTCCTTCTTTTAAGTTTGTTTACGGTTCGTGTGAGTTTGCTTTTTCTTATCTAACTCATGGGCGAGATGTGGCAGGCAATGTTTGCATCATTTCCGCAATGTGCCTTAGCTCCGCTATGATCTCAACAAGCATGCTAAAGACAGGCGCTACTTGCTTAAAGCTGTCTCCCGTAGCTGTCAACTCGCTTTATTGTTTTACTTCTTTGTCTTTCTACCCGACTTCTCTGTTCTGCCATTGGGCTAAGAAAAATTCCTCCATCTTAGCCTCATCGCTACTGAGCTCTTCATCCCCGTCTCGCGCCTCTTGCTGTGGAGACAAATACAGATCCGTTTCCGAGCGACCTCGTTTTCGATGGGTTACCAGCATTTTAGGTTGCGGCGCCGGATTAAATCCGCCGTCAGCGTTTGAGAATGCTTTCGCCTTAAACAGAATACTCGTTGTGCTCTTCGCAAGTCTAGATCCGCAACATCCAGCAGTGCATTGCCTCGCAATATCCCGAACCTTCGGATGGAACGAATTCGCTAAACAGCTTAATTCCCATGCGGCGCTTCTATCAGCCATGGAAATATCGGGGTCGTCCGTTTCCATGTCAAACTTCTGAACCAATCCAACGTCATCTATCATGCTCAGTTCATTATTTTCGTCCACCTGAGCAAATATGGGAGAAACAATTGAAGCAGGCATCAATGTCTGAGCTGCATACAACAGCGCTATGGTGCACGAGTGAACGGGGGCGTTTGTTGCTGAAATGGCCAATCTTCTTGCGAGCGCCGCGCGTCTTGCGACGGGCATGTCACGGAAACTTGTTGCTGCTATAACAGCTTCAATTGCGTCAAAGGTGATGGATTCGTCTTCTCTTAGAGGCATTTCGGTCGTGTAGAGTGCTCCTATAGCAGTGTAAAGGGCTGTATCAAGTGAACGTGTGTCTCCAGTGAATGAATCGGCACTTACTTTCTGAGATCGTGCATGTACCCCTAGAACGGCATATGCTGCTGCAAGGCAGCGGAATCGACTGCCCAGTGGCAATTGCCCGGTTTCCAGCAGTGGCGTCAAAGCCCCTAGAATCGCATCGATTATGTCACTGCTTATGAACGTGGATATTCTCAACAAGCCCTTTAACGCCGGCGAAAGCGCTGCAGGAGGTTTTTTCTTCTTCGGTTTTGGCTTGTTGTTGTTCGCATCTTCCACATCGTCGACGTCAATAGATGCCGCACGGATTATGTTGAAGTATGCATGACACACAGAGTTCAACAAACTTTTCTTCGCACTAAAAAGCTCTTGGGGCGTCGCTTCGGCATCCGCCTCACGCATGTCTTTCTCGACGTCCTTGTCATCCACCGCATGTTTCTCTTCTTTTACCAAACGTTTTCGTTTCACCTTGCTCAACCGTTTTGAGCCCTTGGAACCTTTCTTAGCTTTGGTCGAGGTTGGAAGCTTTGCAAAGCGAGAAAACTGGATCTCTGTAAGGGGGTCCACGAGTTCCGCAGGCGCTGATCGCTTTTTCTTTCCCGCAACCTTTGCAAGATTTTTTGTAATCGACACACATAGATCAAGAGCGCTTCCAGAGGCTCGATGCGCGTTCTGCAACACCGCCGAGAGCGCCTTCGAGGACAACTTTCGAATTTCGGCCTCCTGGCTACACACATGAGCACAAACAGCGCTGGCAATAACTTCTGCTTCATTGAAATGGGGCAAAGAGCGGAGGAGCTCTGAAAGCGCCTTGCACGCAGCAAATCGAACCGTGATCATGTTTCGGCTTGCCGGGGTATGTCTGACCCCCGAGAATCTCCAATTGGATAGACTGATACACGATTTGACAAATCGCTGATAGCTCGTAAGCAGATATTCTTCATAGTCCCGCAATTGCTTGGTTTCTTTGGAAACTTTTGTTTCTGCCTCTTTCTCTGTCACACGACGTATTCTGTAGCCGGGAACTATGTCCTTGTAGACCTGTGACTCAGTGAGCAAAACTAGGGCTGCTACCTTTCCCTTCGAATCACGGCCAATGGAACGAAGTTCCCGCAAAAGTGAAAAACTTGCCTCTGGGTTGGCAGTGATCTTGGAGGCCATGGAGGCGATGTTAACTTTGATGGACTCTAGTTTCTCAATCTGCTGCGCGTATTTCTCCAGAGCACGGCGAGGGCGTTTCTGAGCTCGCTTTTTGCCTCTCTCCACGCTTCTGTCACCTTCTGGCTTCTTGTTTTCGTTGACATCCTTTAAAGCCTGCTCAAACACAGCTTTCGTCTCAGCTTTCGTCTCTTTCTTCGTCTTTGTTTTAGCAACGAACTTTGGACGATTGGGTTGTGCTTTTTTCACTATTCCATTGGCATGAACCACAGGTAAAGGAATGGACTGCCGTTCTTGACTGGAAAACGTTCTGGACACTTCCCATGAGGGAGGCAAGTGTTCCCTGATCTTCTTTTGTCTCCGGCTTTCCATCTGAATTTTTCTTTCACTTGAGTGTATGTTGCACATCCAGATTTTAACAAAGACCAGTCTCTTGATTAAGACCTAGAGATGCGAGGGCTGTGTGTGTCTGACGCGCGAACAGCTATCGCTATTTTAGTATCTTTGCGCGACGACGACAGAGCCCGATGAATATGAAGATCTAGCGCACGTGGCCAATTTTAAACTAATTTTTGGTTCAGTCGAATAACAATTAAGATAAAACACGAGCATTACACATCCTGTACGTTTCCCGCCATTGCTGTTTTCTGTCTCCCAGCTCCATGAAGAAGCGATGGCAATCCCGCTCGGCGGCAGTAGGTGGCAATGAACATCTCCCAATCTGTCAAGACGTTTTTTTTTTCGCAGAGCACCTGAGCAAACGCAAAAGCTTCCAGTCTCAAGGGAAAAGAAAAAGAACCAAGTCCTCGTCATTCTCGAGGCCATCAGAACACGAACTAGGAATCCTACACTCTTGTTGAAAACAGGACCTGTTCCATTTGCGTTACATTTTGACGGAGCTAATGCAGCGAAGGCGTTCGCCCAAGTATGGTAGTCTGAAATCTAGAAAGCAGTTGTTGGGTGAAATTCCGGATTTGGTAAGGTATGCTCAATAAGACAAAAAGGTGGCGCTGAAGCAATTTAGAGTAGCTCGTTTTCTAACTTCAAATCCATATTCATGTTTCAGAAAAGTTCTGTACCAACATCATGAAGACTGTACCATCTACGCCAGAAATGTAATTGAGGAAGCAGTTGCCGAAGCAACTGCTTCTCAATCGCTGGAGCGCATCAGAAGAGAATCCTATCTGGAAGCACACGAGTGGTCACTGTCATCTAGAATGGAGTCCATAAGAAAGAAATATAGCCCCGAAGATGCTATGGTGGACCCGGGCCTCATCGCTTTGGATGCCATCGTGGAAACATCATCTCAAAGCAAAAGACAATCGCAACGAGCCCACGGACGGCGATTGGGCAAACATGGCCACATCAAGGTATCAATGCCGTTCGTTCATGGACCGCCAAAATATGATGCGTGGATCCCTGTCAGAAGTAACTATTGGGTAGGAAAGGAATTGAACTTGGAGCCGTACATGCCCTTCTTGGGTGATCAGGATCAGGACTGTGAACTGGCGTTCGAAGTATTTGAGGACATGGCCGGAGGCGCAGACAAGGAAATTGATCTGAGTGATGGCGAAGTAACGAAAGAGGGAAAGTTTCGCATGCCAAAAGATGACGTGGAGCGCGTCGACTTCTACTCACTATCGCAGATACGGTGGCGAGAAGGTTCACGAAAGGCGATTCTAACTGTGCTGCACCAGTTTATCAAGTTTGACGATACAATGTGGCGCGTGCTCGCCATTGCGTTGGGGATACAGGACGTGAGCAGAATTAAGGCCATAGCAAAAGTGGCAAAGAAGAGACGACGAGAACACTTTATGCGAATTGACCGGCGTAAACGACAGAGCCGTCAGCAGCAAGCTTATGAAAAGGCGTGGACGGAAGGCGCTGGATGCGAACTTTTAGAAAACGAGGAGTCAAAGCGTGGGACAGGTTTTGTGAAGCATTATTGTCTGATTTGTCATATGTTTGCGTGCCGGCAGCACGAGTCATTCAACATAGAACCTATCATATCCATCCCGGACAAGCGGACGGTGGAGAGGGAACGTGTTTTGAAGACAAACAGCGCAGTGCCGTGTTCTGCAGAGTGCTTCATGCACCAACGGGGCGCTGTAGGCGAGAGTGCGGAATGGGGTGTAGAAGAAATCTTGTGTATGAGAGAATGCATCGCAATATTTGGCCTAGATCCGTGTTCACTTGCGCTGGGTGTGGGGTCAAAGTCATGTCTTCAGGTGCATGAGAAGCTACATGACCCAACTGAAGCAGAGATAGCAAAGCACGAGGTGGAGAAGTCACGTCGCGCGCGGCCACTGGATGGTAAAAACGCCAACGGGGCGGAAAAGGGCAAGGCAGACAAGGTGACGGTGGACTCGTACGACCCCAACGCGATCGATCAGGACTTTTCGCCGTGCTACCACAAGGGGCCGTGCACTCAGGAATCATGCTCGTGCGTGAAGAAGGCGATGTACTGCGAGAGCACTTGCGGGTGCAAGAGCGGACGGTTCGTGGAAGGAGGTGAAACGGGGGGGATTGTGTGGGAGCCGTCGACGGCGACGAGAAAGGGGGGGGCGTTGCGCAGCTGCGAGAACCGGCACTACGGGTGCGGATGCGTGGACGGAGCGTGCACGAGTTCGAGATGCCTGTGCTGGGAGCACAACCGGGCGTGTACGCCGGACTTGTGCGACTGCGACTGCGTGGCGCTGCCGAAACACCCGACGCTGTCTGGGCGCAAGTGCCGCAACATGCCGGCCAACGTCGCACGGCACAAGCGGACGTTCTTGGGCAGGTCGGAGGTGCACGGGCTGGGGCTGTTCGCGGGGGAGCGGTTCGAGAAGGGCGACCTGGTGGGCATGTACAACGGGCAGATGATCGACACGCGACTGGCAGACGTGATCGGATTCCTGTACGACGCGATGGAGCGCACATACATCTTCAACGTGACGGAGTCGCTGGTGATCGACGGGGGATTGCTGGGCAGCAAGGTGAAGTTCGTGAACCACACCAAGGCGGGCGCGGCGGACAACTGCGGCAGCCGGCTGGTGCGCGTGCGCGGCGATGCGTACGTAGGACTGTACTGCAAGCGGCGCGTGGAGGCGGGCGACGAGTTCCTGTTCGACTACCGCTTCACGGGCGCGGTGCCGCCGTGGGCGCAGGCCAACGAGCCGCGCCGCTGAACGCCGCCGCCGCCGCCGCCACCACCACCACCACCGCTGCCGCCGCCACCACCACCACCACCGCTGCCGCCACCGCCACCGCCACCAAGGTACCGCCGCCGCCGCTACCAAGGTACCGCCGCCGCCGCCACCAAAGTACCGCCGCCGCCACTCCCGCCGCCGCTGCCGCCGATCTCCCGCGATGCAAAAATTGCATCGCCGCCGCGCCCGCTGGCCGCGTACGCCGCAGATTTTTTGCTCAGTCCAAGTCGTTTCGTTCCGCCGTGCATCTCCTTCGCCCATACGCGCCGCGTTCCGTTCGCTACGCGCCGCACGCGCCATCCTCGCCCCCACGCCCGCCCTCGCCTCCCCGCCCTCGCCTCCCCGCCCGTCCCCCCCCCCCACGCCCGCCCCCAACGCGATATGGCGCCCGCGGTCGTCTGCTATGTGGGCGTGGCGCGTCCGCCCTTCCGCCCGCCGCTCGCCCGCCCATTCGCGACCGCCGTTTCGCACCCCTCCGCCTCCGCCTTCTCGGCCGCCGTCACCCGCGCCCTTGGCCCCCACGGCAACCGCTCCTTCGCCAACGGCTACTCCAACCTCTTCTTTCACTCCGACAGCATATGGTCGCCCACCTTTGACTCCCATCGCGGCGACACGGTCGGCAACTCCGGCGGCACCCAGTTCGGCGGCCCTCGCGACGGCAACTGGGACATGGGAAACAATAATTCCTTTTCCACCTTTCCCGGTGGCACCCTGGAGTACGGCCGTCGACGCGTGCGAGATGACTCCAGCCCCAATCCCGTCGCCTCGCTTACCCTGCCCCCGCTAGCCTCGCACTTGTCGCCCCCTTCCCTCGCATCTTCGTTTGATTCCTCTTCGTTTATCCACGACTCTCCCCCGCACTCCACCGACTTCCTGGGGCCAAAGTCACTCCCCACCCCAAGTCCCCACCGACAGTTCCAAAATCCCTCCCGATTTTCTAACACCTCTAACGTGATCACCTCCTCCGCGCTGCCTGCCCCCCCGGCCGACCAGAACTCCACCGTCGTCCCTGGCAAATTTAAGGCTCCTAGCGTATCCAAGCCCGCTTCGGAGCCCTCTGTCGGCGTGCGGCGAAGGAAAAGGCCCACCGATTCATCTTCCCCGAAGCACGATCAATCGCGCGGCCCACCCCCGAGGTCCAACAAGTCTTACTCTTCGAAGCACAACAACCAGCCGTTTCATGGCAAGATCCGCCGCCAGGTGCGCACTATCTTCGAGCACGCGAAGGAGGAAGAGAGAAAGGGCAATTTCAACGAAGCACGCGCCCTGTTGCGCCAGTGCCTTGATCTCGATAAGCAGGACAGTCATTCGTGGTTGGCACTCGCGAGGCTTGAAGCGAGGGCTGGTGGTGTGTCAATTCGCAACTCTTCGCCTAACAATCAACAAAATGACAACGATTCCGAACCTCACAACCATCCCCCGAACGCCACTCGCGGCACAGAGATCGCCCGTTCCATTTTCAAGCTTGGGCTCGAAGAGTGTCCAAATAGCGTCCATCTCATTCAGGCCTGGGCTGTTCTTGAACACCGATGCGGGAATCGCGACACGGCACGGGAGCTGTTTGCGAGAGGTTTAGCTCTAGAACCTGACAACCCGTACGTAAGTCAGGCATGGGGCTTGTTGGAGCAAAGAGTTGGAAACACCGAGAAGGCTAGGGAATTATTCCGACAAACCGTGTCGTTGCGTCCCCATCCGGAAGTGTGCGCAGCGTGGGCAGTTCTCGAAGCCAGAGAAGGAAACATCCACTATGCCCGAGACTTGTACCAAAAAGGTCTGAGAGCGTGCAAAGCCGCGGGCAATCAGTCATCCGCAGCCATATACAGATCGTGGGCGGAAATGGAGGAAAGGGTTGGTGACCTTCCCAAGGCTCGTGAGCTCCTCAGCATGGCGATCGCAGCACAGCCGCGTATGACTGAGGCCTACGTTGCGCTTGCACGTCTGGAAGCCAGACGAGGCGGTACTATCCGGGCCTTGGAATTGATGCGCACAGCCGCGTCTTTGAGCACCAAGCCGCCTGCCTCAGTGTTCAATGCTTGGGCTCAAATTGAATGGACATGTTGCGGTCGAGTTGATGAAGCGCGCAAGCTTTTGCAGAGGGGCCACAAGTGTCATCCATCAGATCCTGCCATTCTGCAGAGCCTTGGCACGCTTGAAGAACGGTGTGGAAATCCTGAGGAGGCCAAACGGCTGTTTTACGCAAGTGTATGTGCGAGGCCTACAGCCCCAGCATTCGTCGCCTGGGCACTGTTGGAAGAGAAAGACGACAATCTCGATGAAGCGAAGCGTCTTTTTGAGGAAGCTCTCAGCACAGATGCTTTGCATGGGGCTGCGTATAACGCTTACGGAATGATGGAGGCGAGACGAGGACAACTGAATCACGCTAGAGCTGTATATGAGCGGGGCTTGAAAGCACATGCGTCAGCTTCTGTATGGCACGGGTATGGCCAACTTGAGCTCAAACAAGGTCGAAACCCTGATCGTGCCCGAGAGTTATTTCGACAAGGGGTGGGGCAGACAAGAGAGGACACTTCTTTCATATGGCACTCATGGGGAATGTTGGAGCTTCAACAGCGTAAAGTGCGCTTGGCTCGAAGAGTGTTCCACGACGCACTGAAGCGATACCCTCGCAATTCACGGGTGCTCGTGGGAGCTGCACTTGCACACGCAGCATCATATTCCCGCACTCACCCCGAAGAGGAAGAAGCCGTTGAATTCTTTAAACGTGCCGTTGCGGCAGATCCAACTCATGCGCATGCATGGCAAGCTTGGGGTGTGTTTGAGCTTCGCAGAGGTCGTCCGGATGCTGCGCAAGCATTGTTTAGGCGGGGGTTGCGGTTGTGTCCATCTCACGGAGCTCTATGGCAGGCTTGGGGTGTTTTGGAAACCTCGCGAGGAAACTTCAGCAAAGCTCGTCAGCTTTACGAGAAGGGCGCACAGGCATGCCCGGCACATGTGCACTTGTTCCAGGCGTGGGCCTGTATGGAGGTTAGGTCAGGAAACATCGACAAAGCCCGGAGCCTGTTAAACCACGCTCTCGAACTGGACACCGGCCATGGCGCCGTTTGGAATGCATACGGACTACTGGAAGCTAGGCACGGAACTTTAGCCAAGGCCCGACAAAACTTCACAACGGGCATTCGTCGATCTCCTCACCACGCTCCGTTGTACAGGGCGTTTGGTCAAACAGAGTCGCGTGCAGGTAATTACGAAAGAGCCAGACAATTGTTCCAACAGGGCCTCCGAGTCGATCCCCGCCACGCTCCTTTGTACCATGCCTATGCACAACTCGAGGCGATGCTCGGAAATCTTTCGGCACTTGGTGGGTTAAAGAAACAAGCTGAGGAATTCTTCGGGTCTGAGGATCAGGCAGTTCGAGTTTTGAATAACGGGGAACACGATCCCGACGCTGAGGTAATGGAGAATGTCGATGAAGGGCTAGATGGAAACTACTCGGCTGTTGTTACACCAATGGAACTTGCATTGGACGGAAGTGATTTGTATGATTAATAGGAGTAAGAAGCACAAATTCTGAAGACCCGCCCTGATTCTACTCCTTCAGCGACTGAGGAGTAAGAAACAGACATTGAATAGTTATTTCTTGAACATAAATTCAGAGACACAGTACATGCGATTGTGTTGTACTTCTGAAACAAGGATACGGAGGGGGAGTGCTTTTCTTGATCTTCAGACCCGCTAGTTTGAGAAATCGAGACAGGCACTATCCGACGAACATCCTTTTAAGCATATGTGAAAACTTTTGCTCAGCGAAAACCTCACTTTCGTCCCTCTGGATACCTCCTCCGCTGTGGAGGTTGTACTACTCTAGACAGCGCTATGGCTAAGGCTTACATTATAAGCCGTTCTCTTCCCCCTAACATATCAAATGAAGCTAGAGATAATTGTTTGCCTCGCATATGTCGTGCTCATATATTTCATGGAGAGAAGGGCATTCAGTTGTAACCGAGTACTACAACCGACAAAAGATCTGTAGACAAACAGCTGCAAGCTGAGGTTAGGGGGTACCATGGAAGCCCAAAAGCATGCTGGATAAAAGGTCCGCAGACAATAGTTACACGTTCTAAAATAGAATCCCAGAGCTTGTTGAATATGTCTTTCTTCGATTGCGTTTTGTGAGGACAATTGCTTAGACACGGAGAAGTCCCACACTAATATTGGATGTCGCCGATGGTGGCATGACCCTTCAAGTTTTTGCGTATTCTTCATTGATGTAAAGCATTCTTGTTCAATTGTTGTAGACTGTGAACACCTTCGTTCTACATTACGATGAATACTTCCGATGTGCGGCCAAGTTTACCCATTTGCTCCGTTTTAAGGATACGGAAAATCACGTGCAAAAAAGACCTTGCGGCCCACCTGCCGCGTGAGTCATGTGGCCGTTAGGCGCGTCGTCCCCTGCTGATTTAGTGCTACTAACGTTCGGGAACAGTTGTACAATACCTCCTGGCCAGGACTAAAACACGGTTGACCGTAGAGGGTTTTTGTTTTTACTTTTTTCTGGCTGCCATAAGAAACTGTAAATTCGGCGGTTATCGACGGACTCCTTCAGCTCCATTAAAATAAGAGATCCAGAAGACGGGGGGAAGGGGATGGGAAGGCAGCGGGGGGGGAGGGGGGCGTGAGGGTCGCCCAGGGGGATTTAAGAAGTTTTTGGCTTATTCAGGCACCCCAGGCGCTCTCCTCCCAACTCCCACTACCTAAACCGCTGTTTTGAGTGGGCCAGATACACTGCCTGCTGAACGCTTGACATCTGATCTTCACTCAGACCCATCCCCATGCGGAAGTGCAAGCGCTCTTAGGTATTCTCTCTCTCGAAAGAAATTTGTTTCTGATGCTGCTATTTTCGTGTTTAACGCCAAAATGCACCGCAAAGAGGTATATTCTCTCTAGAAGGCGATCCCCTTTTCCCCATCCGTAACGCCCCTCACCCCTTTTTTGCTTTTTTGCGATTCAGGGCGTTCTAAAACCGTGTGTTTGAGGTACGTTCTTACTTATCACACGCTCTCAGCCACGGCCAAGCACGATGAATTTGTTTCACAAGGGTACGCAGCATTGTCTTCAAAAATTTGCGAGTTACCTCATGCTGTAATAGACAGCAACATTAGATCCAGTATTTGGGAGAAAACAGACAAGCGTGAAGCCACCCACTCCGTTTGGTTAATGTCGAGAAAAGTGCTTTGTCTCTGTAAACATCTGTTGCATCTTGAAGTGCACTGCCCGTGACGAGTGTAAGGAGACGGCATTGGCCGTCGGATGCGCATTCTGTAGTGACAGCGCTGAAATGTGTTCTGAGCCGTTGTTCGCTTCGAATCTTCTTCGTGGAAAAGCGAAAAAGCTCTAGATCACAAAAGTACCAAAAGTATTATCGTCCAGAGGTATGACTGGCTTCTGGCCATCATGATCTCTTTGTCGTCAACCGTTGTGCAATAAAGCCTTTTCACTCACTTGCTCAACAAATATAATGTTTGCTACAAAATGCGCTGCTCCTTTTGGCAGCACAATATCTGCCATTGAAAGAAAAGGATCGATGACGACCGGGACTGTTGAAGTTGTAGAAGACATTTGCCTTAATTCAGGTTCGTTGCCTCAAAACATGTGGTTTATCTGCTGAGATTCGCCGATGTGCAAATCAAGAGTAAAGATATGGACACATGTCGGAGACGCGTAAGTGTGCGTGTTCCAAGGGCAACGCAAGCGCGAGCGCCGGTGAGGTGGAACTTTCACTCCTGACATCGCTGGACTATTCATCTGGGAATTGCCTTCCGACGAAGCAAAACTTGTTGGCTCCTTGCGCTCTACGACACGCCATAATGTGTTCTAATCGTGACGGGAACCATGACAGAAAATGTCTCCATTTCGCCTGAGAAACGGGCTCTTCTTGCTGCATGCCGTCAATTTCATCGGCGGCCGGAACGTGTTTCGTCTTTAAGGGGAAAGAGGCCCCGAGAGCAAGACTCCGTTCTGTATCAGTTCAGTTTCTCATTCTGCCAACTCCTGGCGTACACGAGTATGGCTCTGCAGGGGCCACCCCCCTGCTTCAAAGCACCGTTAGGCGGGCCTAACAACAGAGTTAACCAATTCGCCTTCAACTTTTCTTAGCGCACGCTTCTTTTTCCATCAGCGGCTGTAAACTGCACCCATTCTCTTCTTCGCCGAAACTCAGGGTGCCAATCCTTGCAAAAACTCTGTGCAAGTAGCAAGGGGAGACGGTCCGTAGCCTCGAAGGACTTGCATCCTGTGCGACGCGTTTACAGTTGGAGAGGACACGAAGGTAACCATTTTGATCCATTTCCATTGCAGCGCACCATGTCAGCGCACTGGATGTCACATGCAACGCCGTCCTCCGCATCTTTCTTCTCTCATATGTTCACATGAGGGTTACAACATTTGTTCAGCGTAGGCACACAACACCCGCAGTTTCACCAGCAATGATAGCCCATGACCAACCCTCAACCTCGCAGCGCTATATCTGTAGCAATGTTATTCCCGGAGCAACGTCACGCTCCAGCGAAAACAATGTCGTCCTGGCTGTTCGACACACTTCCCAGTGAGACAACCATGTTGGTAGCGAATTGTTCTTTGGCCCACACGTCACTTCTCAGAACATATCACCAGGAAGTCCATCATGGCTGGCTGTCCGCCAAACCGGACCGCATTGTTTACCGACGCAGCACGTTCAACATTTCAGAACACAAACTCATCACTCGCATATAAAAGCGACCAAAGCTCATTCTGTTTCCCTCACTCGATTACCACATCCCCATCTGTTCCAACACCCATCACAGCTCCCTACCTCGGATTCTTATCGCCTCCCCCACGATGCGAAGCTACCTTCTTCTTCTCGTTACCCTTTTCGGGTTTTGGGCTATTTCATGTGCAGTGCCCACTGTGATTCGTCAAGAGACAGACACAGATACTTGTCCAGTGGATGGCGTGTGCTTCGCGTTGGACCAAAGTGGATCGATCTCCATAAACTATCCTGACCTGCAGGCTTTTGTGGTTGCTGTCGCTCGCGAAATTGAGACTAACTCGCCGTCTACTCTCTACTCGGCGTTTGGCTTTGCAAATAATGTAAATACCATTCAGTCGTCTACTTCACAGTTGGAGTCAGAATTTGTTCCTGCTGTCAATGCTCCCGTCACGCCTATTGGGTCTACGAATATGTTCGCAGGTTTGAATGCATGCTTCACCGAACTTTCGGATCTTACCGGCACCAAGGTGATCATTCTTTTGACAGACGGCGTGGATAATGGGTCTCCCTTTGCAATCGACCTCGCTCCTACAATCAAGGACCAAGGAATTGGAATCATCACCGTTGGGATTGGAAACGGAGTGTCCAGCCAATACCTCCAGCAACTTGCAACAAGTCCAGAGTTTTTCATTGCCTCAACATTCACCACATTGCCGATCGAAGTGTTTAAACTTACTCAGATGCTGTGTGAGCTACCTGCTGTCTCTCCGTTGCCGACAGATGGTGAAATCGAAAACCCCGGGACAAGCGAAACCCCGGAAGTGAGCGTGAGTCCAGAAATAACTGAGACGACGGAAGCAATCCCTACACCGGAGGTGAGCGCAACTCCAGTGGTGAGCGAAACTCCGGAGGTGAGCGAAACGGCAGAAGTGATCCCGACACCGGAGGTGAGCGCAACTCCAGAGGTGAGCGTAAGTCCAGAGGTGAGCGTGAGTCCAGAGGTGAGCGTAACTCCAGAAATCACCGAGACGGCGGAAGTGACCCCAACACCAGAAGTCACCGAGACGGCGGGAGTGACCCCAACACCAGAAGTCACCGAGACGGCGGGAGTGACCCCAACACCAGAAGTCACCGAGACGGCGGGAGTGACCCCAACACCAGAAGTCACCGAGACGGCCGAAGTGACCCCAACACCAGAAGTCACCGAGACGGCGGGAGTGACCCCAACACCAGAAGTCACCGAGACGGCGGAAGTAACCCCAACACCAGAAGTCACTACAACGCCAGGTGTTACTGAAACGCCGACAGTATCACCAGTCGTCGACGAATGCGAAACAGCCTTCCAGGAGTGTGGTTTCTCCTTCGCCGGAACATCGACCGTCCCAACTTTCGTGCTTCCAACAATCCCTGATCAGCCGTTTTCTCCGAGAATAGTGTCGAGAAATTCAAACATCAACATCGGCGTCGTGAACACCAACGGTATTGTCCCAGAGTTTATTGAACCGGACGGCAATGCTACGCCGATTACGGACGATACGGCTGCCTCCCAGCCGTTTTCTCCTTCGCAATTCAAGCCATTCTCTATCCCTGACGATAATGGCTCCGCTATCGGCCATGAGACGTTCCAGGCCAATCAAGCATTTGTAATCTCTGACCGATGCGTCCGTGTATTCTTCTCTTCATTCCAGCTACTTTCAACCCAGGAACCGGTCTCCGTGGTCGGTAATGTGGAAGCCACCATTGATGACAATGCATGCGTTGTGTTTAGAACCGCGTAGAGCATCATAATCTTGTACTATGTATTTCAATCCAATTTCTCATAGGTATCAATTGACTTCTAGACAGATGCAAACCTTTACATGACCTATTCCGAGAATGTAGTAAGGGCTCACTAATAAACTTGCGTTTACTCATACATTTGTGACTGCATCACTTATGATGCTGGCTGACAGAAGAGACCGTGAATGGTCGTATGACCAACAAAGAAGGGGAGACGTCAACGAGGCGCTGCCAAACAGTATGCAAACATATTTTGACAAGCATCATCTCGCAGACTCTCCGATGTTGGTGAGACCACTTTGAAGCACAGGTGCTGCGTCTTCGTGGAGGACAACCCTTATTTTAGAGGTCGGAAAGAGTTCTTTCTCTCCCTTAAGGCCTTCATGACCGCAACAGGATCTCCATTAGCTACGCCAACTGTTTTAGCAAGGTCGGGGCAGTCTGTCCTCATGAATGGATTGAAGAGCTTCTCGTCTCCAATAGTACTGGGTACGGTTGGGGTGTCATTCGCGACTTGCTCTTTCGCCCATGCTAGCTTTTCCGCGGTCTTCTCGTTATGAGGCTCAACAGAGATAGCAAACTGCAAATTAGAAACGGTATACTCATGGCCACAAAACACAAGAGTGTCGTCTGCCAGGGAAGCCAAAGTAGAGTTCAAAGATTTTTGCATGTCATTCGCGGTGCCTTCGAAAAACTTCCCGCAACCACCGATAAATAGGGTATCGCCGGTGAATACTGCTTTCTTGGTGGTGTCAGTGACAAAACATAGATGGCCTTGGGTGTGACATGGAGTGTTTAAGGCAGAGACGGTCAGAGAGGAGCCTTTGATGCGGTGGGAAGTACCAGTTTCGAGCCGCTTAGTGACGCCATCAGCAGTTTCGTAGGCGGAACCGACAATTTCAACGTCTGGAACAAGTTTCGAAAGCTGCACATTTCCGCCAGCATGATCCCAGTGGTGATGGGTTGTGAGCGCCGTAGTCACATCTGCATTCAGCTTTTCGGCGACCTGCAGAAGCTTTTCTGGTTCTGCAGGGTCAACGAGTGCGGCGGTTGAAGTGGATTTGTCGTGGATGAGATAGGAGAAATTGTCGGACAGAATGGGTACCACGTGAACATCGACAGAGGAATTAAGTGGCACAACAGAGGCACTCATTGTCGCGGGACGGTGTGACACGCTGGAGGGGTAACTTGCCGATCGAAAGAACCGCGAAGGTAGTGAAGTAAGGAACGCTGGTAGCATGTTGGTGATGCGCACCGGATTTGAAGGCGAGCGTTGGCAATCGTTGACCTGCTTCGGTGGCATTGGTGCCCCACGGGTGGGCTCTCTGCCAGCTACAGAGCATCGTTTCCGCGCTACGTTCAGTTTTGGGCTCGGGAGGTGAAAAAAACAACAAAGGCTTTACAGCGACACGACAACGAATGCACCACAGTCAATTCTGTCAAGTGTGGGCCGTCGAATCTTCTTTTTCAGGAATACAGGGCCGCTTCACGCAATGAAGATTCCGTGCAGGAACGACATCTCTGGCAATGGCGAGTTATGCTGTCGTCTTTGTGGTGATTTCGACTAATGCTTCTGCTGCCGATGGTTTTTGGAAGTCGGTTCTTATGGAATACATGGCGTGAACAGTGCCGAACAGCGTCAAAGATAGCAATCACCGAATTTTATTGGGGAAGGGGATGCAGTAGTGGAAGGTCGACGTTCAGAAGGCAGGACGTGGAATGAAAGAAAATGGCGTCGATAGAATGCTTTAGTTCATGGAGGACGAAAAGGAGTACAGCCTGGCGTTTGGAATCGGCGACAAGTCAAGAGAACTGGTTACTACTTTATACACTGCTGTGAAATGCCAAGACGTGCGCCAAGGGTGCGGTAAGCGCAACCGTGCAGCGGCTCACTAAGGTAT
Organism: Gracilaria vermiculophylla; assembly: GCA_019155205.2. Taxonomy (NCBI): domain Eukaryota; phylum Rhodophyta; class Florideophyceae; order Gracilariales; family Gracilariaceae; genus Gracilaria; species Gracilaria vermiculophylla. Next base: position 1,252,067 of record JAHNZQ020000277.1, read on the forward strand.
GCTGCTTCTGTGACCGATGGTTTTGCGGCCGGCGGAGTGGGGCAGCTGTGGCACAGGTTTGACGCCACGACCGGTATACGTAAAGTATTAGCGCACCTTTCTTGAGCTTGCGAAGTCCGCAGAGTAGTCGCGGGCGGCGGGACGGCCGGTGGGTAAAGTGGCAAATGGGATCATCTCAGCGTAGCGCTCTTTGCATCCAGAGAGGTGGCCCTCAAAAAAGGCCCCGTGTGCCGAGATATTGTAGACAGACAGATACCCTTCTTCCGATGAAACACAGCTGCCCGCGCGCACTCGTGCCCACACCTGCCTCTCCCAGGCGCGCCTTTCGACCCTCCGTGCGCGCTCCTCTCTTCCCTCCCTCGGAGTAGTCTCACGCTGTGAGCCGGCAAAAATGGGCATTCGCAGCCGAGCGCCCCGTGCCAACCATCCGCTGCTGGTCGCCGCTGCTGCCATCTCTAGAGCTATCGATCCTGCCTCCCCCATTCGAATCACTGTCATCCGCCTTCTCGGCGACGCTTTGCACACAATTCAGGAGTCCCAACTGGCCGTCGATGCACTCAAGTCGCGAGCTGCTTCCTTCTCATCCTCATCCCAGGCATTCATCACGCGCATTCAACTCGAGGGCGATGCTCGAAAGCGTTCCGCTCATGAGCATGGATGTCGCGCCCTGTTCTCGGCCACCGTGGCTGCCTTGCTCAAACTGCCTAGTCGCGGAGGCCCTTTGCGTCGACGCGCCATGCAGCTGCTCACTATTGCCGCCAAAGCAGCTGGTCCTGCCGTTGCTATGGCTGCTGCCGATAAGTGTCGGTCGCACATTGAAGGCTTGAAGCGAATGACCTGGGCTAATTCCGAGTCCGCAGATTTTGAGGTTGTTTGCGCCGTTTTGACTCTGGCCGAAATCTCTTCTTGTCATATTGCGGGTAGACAGGTCGCTACCGACTCTATCCATTTCCTGCTCAGCCCTCGTGTTCGTCAAAAATGCAAACGACCAGACCTGTCGCATGCTATTGCCGTGATTGTTCAAAGCTTCCCCCCTCATGCGCCTCCTGAAGATCGTCTCGTTGATAACATGCTGGAATATTCGCTATCATCCTCCTCCGTCAAGCAGGGGTCCGCTGGCTTTGCCACTGCGTTGCTAACTGCTGTTCTTGCACCGTTCCTTGTGTCCAGAGGACCACAACCTAGTGATGACGTCTTCGGAACATGTGCAAAGGCTTTGCACGTAGCTCCATCACCAACGGAGCGAGCTATGTGGGCATTAGCCATGGTTCGAGCGTCAGTCACTGCGCGACGATCTTCCTTGTACCAACTTCGGAGATATGGAACATCAGAGGTTGGTTCCAAGTTTCCGCAAGATGGCGTCAAATTAGGTGCCAATCCTGAGAAAGTATCAGACGATTCAGATCCGGCGAATTGGGTATCCAACATTACTTTTGAAGATTCACTATTGCAAGTTGCGCGCGAGACACATTTAGCTCAAGGGGATATTGACTCTTCCATAGCCGTAGCAGCCGTGTTGCGAATGTGGTCACAAGCTTTGCCGGACAGCATTCCAATTATAATCCCAAATGCAATTGCCAAACTCATGCCCGATCTCCATAATGTTAAAGCTGTTTCCACGTTGGTAGATGCAATATGGCTAGGTTTGTTAAAGAATTTGAAGCCAAGTTTGTCTACAACCGTCTTCAAAGGTCTTCTACCCGCACTGGAATCAGAAGGTTTGGAATTCGCTACCACACTTCATCTCTGCGCTGTGTTAATCGCCACACATGGGCGACAGGCTTTGAATGAAAATGGCGTTTCCACTGATTACAAAGACTCCACCAAGATGCTTCTATCATCTGTTCACAATGCTCTCAAATCTAATTCGTCTGCTACGCGCTTGTCAGCTATCCGTCTCATGGATGCATTAGTAGGAGCATTGCCACGAACTTGCGCTCAACTTTTAATCACCACGCTTCAGAATTTGAGAATATCTGACCTCGCACTGGCAACTAAGTACTCCTCTGCTGGAGAAGAAAACACCGCCGATGGTATTTTCGAATCCGATATTTCTTCTCTCCTGGGAAACGCTGCTGCCCTTTCTGTTCTAATTGAGCGAATAACGTTAGGAAAATGTAGTGTTCCTGCTGCCTTAAAGCACCAAGTTGTTGTCGATAGTTTAGCATTGCTGCGCGTTCATCTTGTCGATCAAAATAGCAGTGGGTTCGATGCGATCAACAGTGTCAGGCGAAGGGCGGGTTGGGGTCTTATAGCGGCGCTTGCGCGTGGAAAACAGAAGGAGCTATTTGAAGGGGAGAATCTCACTGAGCTTTTGGGTTTATGGAGAGAAGAGCTTGGATATGCTGCTCCAAAGTCGTCAACTCAACAGAACGCGAGATATTTTGGTCAACAGACAAGCGCAACTATCCCGGATTCTTCAGAGTTGTTTGATGTCAAAACCTTTAAGCATACGGTGAGCAATTCTTGCACCAGGTCTGCGGCCCTCCGTGCCGTCGTGGATGCGGTTCACAATATTCCTAGTCCCCGATTGGAGCAATGTGCATCTGCCGTATGCAGCGCATGCGCGGCGCGGATCTCAGCGTTTCTCACGAGCATTAACATGACTGCGCATAGTGGGGGAGGTTCTTCCACTTCGGGACTTGTCAACTTATCACTAGGAACCGAAAATGCTGGAGATGCAACAGCTACGAAAAAGCGTATGGCAGTGCAGCTTGTACGTTCTCTCACAAAGGAATGTATTCAATTAGTCCAATGTCTGGCGATTGTTCCACCTAAGGGGGATGCGGGAGAATTGTGCTACTTAATTTCTATTTCGCTGGCTGAAGAAGCACAAAAGATATTGGGAGAAGATGCTTCTCATCAAGGGCTTGTTTACTCTGTTGGAGGCGGATCCATTCATACGGAGAAAGATATGACTGAGATTACCATGTCCAATCGTCCCTTGACGATCCATCACTTTTCATCTCATCTAAGCACTCTTTCAAGCTACGAGGGCATCAGACGGAAGCGCCCGGAAAGGGTCAAATCGAGCACATCGGCGAACTCAACTCTTGATCAATGCGAGCTTGGCTGGATATATGACTTGGAAGGCATCAGTTCTTCATGTCCTGAGCATGTACTCGTGCATTCGGCTAGAGCAGTTGCAGCAATCGTTGCCGAAGATTTAATGACCTCTGGTTCGCTCATCGAGTCGATGTCTTCCATTGGATTTTCTCCACCCATGAGCGCTTCGATATGCTTGGAACTTACAAAACGTCTTTCTCGTTCAGATTTAGCTGAGATTAATCGTGCTTTGGCCATGTTACAAATTCTAGCCCGTAAGGCTTTGGCCGTAACAAATGGCTGTCAAAGATCTATTAGTTTGCAAAACAAAACAGGGAAGATACAAACACCTGGGAGAAATGGAGATGGCAACTGTCATGAAATACGTGACTTACCTGGCTATGCGTTACAACTGAATACCCATTCGGGGCATCGGCTAGGGTGGGCTCGAGCGTTTTCCGATGAAGGACACATAGCAAGAGTGCCATATCATAATTTTCACACAAGGGCTATGGGAATCATGTATGCTACGAGAACAATATCGGCCGAAGCTCATCGTGAGCTAAGCATAACTGGAGGACCAACATTGTGGGTTGGTTTGATGAGAAGAGTAATTTCCTCAGTGAAGAGCAACGTTAGTGGTTCAGGTGCTTCGCAATCTATGATTCTTTCAAACGCCATTGCAGCTTTAGGTGCACTTTTGGAAGTGGTTCCTGAGCCATCTAGTAGTGGTAAAGGAGATGGAGGTTCACCTCGTAAAACGAGAGCGAAAGAGCATGATGATCTGTCTGAAGTTTCTGAGCAAGCTATCGACATAATTGCCGAAGCCATTGGGTCAGGAAAGAGCGAAGTTCAAGCAGCTGCGGCCTTGGCGCTGAGCAGCTGTTCACACAGGGTGGCATCTGCATCCGAACGCCTTTTGGGATCTTTACTCCGTGCATGGTCCCAGGATCGGGGCGAGTTTGGTTCTTTAGGTCATTTTGGAAGGTGTGCTTACGAAGTTGATATTTGGCTTTCGTGCTTCGGCCATCTTTGGAAAGGTATGGGAATTAAAGATGTTGGAAACCGTATTCATTTCTTTACTCAAGACTTTCATGGATTAGGTGGAGCTTCGTCTTCATTTGTCACGGCTGCAGCTGCTGTAGTGTCTTCGTGCCGACTTCACTGGTGGCCCATAAGTGAATCCAGTCACTTCTCTGTGAAAGAAATGTCGACCGAGCTTCTTGAATGGACTGGAGAGACTTCGAGAAGAGCTAGAGCAGCCGGTATTCATGGTATGACGAGCTTATGGACTGCAAAGATAGATTATGCACAATCAGAATTTGTGTCCAACTCAGTTTCGGATTCTGAAGCTTCTGGAGTCTTATGTAAGGATGACAAGGATGTCGAAAAGCCAATTTTGCCTGTTGAGACCTTTTCCCTCAAAGACCAGTCACGATTATTAAGCCCTGTTGGTCCTTTTCTGGACGAAGTCCTCTATGATGCACTTGCACCGCTTCAGGACTGCGATGATTCAATAGAACTTCAGGATTCTGCGACAGGTGCTGTTCAGGAGATAATAAGAGGTGCTGGAGCAGCTGAAATATGTACAAACTTACCGAGACTTGCTGAGTCGTTATTTGCCACAGTCAATTGCGGTATTGTAGATGCAGAAAAGGCTGTGTTGAAGCTTGTTCAAGCAGATGCGTCTAGAAGACCACGCTATTGGTTCGGTTTATGTCGAGCAATATGCTTAGGTGGGGAACGCTTGAACTTCGGAGAAAAGAAAACTGAATGGGATGTTTCGTCAGCCACAAAATGCTTCACCGTACGGGTTGCAATGATTGCCGTCGATGTTTCACTTGCTGCTTGCAACTGCTCTCTTTCGAAGATAAAGTCAACCAAAGGGTTTGGAAGTCACACCTGTGCGTATGGGTTTATCCGCAAGGTCTTTGATTTTGTACAGCAAATATGTGGGAGGAACTGTGTCGACTTTGAAATATGCACTGAAGGATGCAAGCTATTGCAAAGGATCACTTTAAGGGCAGGATATTGGTTAGCGAACAGGGAAGGAGAGGTTGATCTCTTTCCAGAGTTCAAGAATATGTGGGAATCTTGCTCTACCCTCGTAGAGAAACTTCTCACAGATAAATCTCCTGATTGTCTCGTGGAAGCGGCGTCCTCTGCTGTTACGGAAAAACTCCTTCTTTCTCTTCGACGCAGAAAAGTTAGTGAATCTTCGGTCGAGGCGGCCACTATTTTTCTCGATCGCATGGTTGAAAAAAACTCGAGGACGGGACTCTTATTTTCAGATCAAGGAGAAGATATAGGCACAAAAGCAGCTCTTGGGTTTATCTCAAAGTATGGAATGATCATTTCCGCACTTGGCGCCCTTGAACAAGATTCATATAGCCACTTTTCGAAAGGAATCACACTGAATCCAGTTATTCAACAATTTCTTTATGCATGTTGTGGTGATTTTGTCACCGCTTTAACAGATGAAGGCCTTCGCAACTTGGCCAAAAATGGAGGTTCGATTACTTCTCGAGCACTTTCGGAAAAGATGTTATTAAGTTCATTCCTTTCAAACATCGCTCCAATTGTTCTCGGGGCTGTTTCATCGCCCTGTCTTGAATACCGAGAGCCAGATCATCATGCAGCAAGTATTTGGGAGAACTCTTGTTCACCTGGAGTGAAGATGGCGTCAGATATCTCAGAATACGTACCGGTTGCTCTGTCTACAATGGTCTGGCTGATCAAACACGACCAAGGGGAATCTTTCAAGTTGAAGACCCTGTCAAAGTTCTGCACACAATATCAAGAAACACTAGCTTGCCTTCTGAAATCTGGTTGGGGGAATGATACGCTTGGGTTAGAAGCTCTTTCTAGCTTTGCTGAGTGGAATCAGACGGAATTTCTCATATTTGCAGAGCAGCTTTCTATACGTGGAGATCTCAAAGCAGACGCCGTCTCGTTGATGATTGATCTTGTGCTTTCAGTTTTTGTGGATGCTGTCGAAGATGAGTTCAACGCCGTCAAAGAAATGGAAACGAAGAGTGTGAGACGTGCGCTCTTCTCTTTGTGCGGTTTCGGTGACAGGCTCGCGAAGATTAGCGTTTTGGATGTGAATTTCGTTCACGGCAAGATCTTGGATGCGATTCTAATGGCAACCGCATCTGAAAGTGTCGTCGTTGCTACTGTGTTCAGCAGCAATGATGTACTGGCGGCACTTTGCAATCTGATGCACAACTGCATTTCAAGATCAGATTCGTCATTGTCGACCACAAAGTTTTGCTTTGACCACGCTAAAGCTCTTGTTTCGCATGCGATCGACAACAAATCTCTCCCACACTTGAAGATGGGAATATCAATGATGATTGCAGTGCAAAGTATCTCAGATGGCATTTCTGTGCAAGACGTCGTTAGCGTGTTGGCTACGGATCATTCTTTCGATTTTGGGAATTCAAGCGGACAATCACTGCTCGCTGTTTCTCTCGGCTGCCATGGGACAGAGGATTTCTTAACTCGAGTTCTCAATGAAATCTCCGTTGATTCAAGGGCCGAGAATGTTGACAGAGTTCTTCTACTGCTCGAACAGCTTCACAAGGTGGCCTCATACGGTGAGCAGTTTGAATTACCAGTTGCGATGAAATTTGCATTGAACGCGGTATTAGCTGATGGTGCCGGGAGTGATGAGATCAACAGGAGTGGTATGATACTCTATTCCACACTTCTTTCACTTTTGGTTCGTGCGTTGCCGGAAGGCTCAGATGAAGATGGCTCCTCTCCTTTTTCAGATGGAGTTACAAGCTGCGCTGAATTTTTCGCTGAACTTGTCGAAGAGGAGAAGGACACTCTTGAAACGCTCGTATCCTCTCTTCAACCTGAAGAACGTGAGAAGGCCATAAAGTTCATCACGTGGTGGGAAGAAGCAAAATGTAGTGTTAAAAATTAACTGTTATACACAACTTATCCGTTAACTCATAACTGCGGAATGCTAACTTTAAGATACAAAGAATAATCTGAATGCACAGCCTCATCGAGGACTAAACGTACGAGAAGCAGAGCATTTATATGTAATCTGAACTTGGTTTAATAGGAAAGAAAGAGTCGTACTACCAGATCGAAAATAGAAATCAGACATTTCGCATCGATCGAGCCCTCGTTCGCTTCGCATTGCGGCTAAAGAGCATACCCCTCGAGAGCTTTGCACCAAATGAGAAACTATTTGCGGGATCAGTGAGGTTCATCCCAGTGATATATTTCAACGCTGATTGTCTTGTTGCATCGCATACGATAACCTGACATTCGCTCTCACGTCTCTGGTTATGCACTTCAATGTTCTTTCCCACGATCAAATCTGGCTTGGATAGAGCATGATACGCACAGGCTTCCCTATGGAGGTAGCGGGCAGATTCTTGGTGAATTTCGCCTTGACATGGCCGTTGTTTCCGTGTGGTGCGATGATTCGCCCCCACATGAAGCGATATTTGCTCATTTCACCGGTTCGAGATTTCTTCAGAGTATTCGCCTTGTACACATACGCAATTCGCTTTCCCAGGTAAAACCGGGCGTCTTTACGGTCTTTGACGCCTTCAATCTGAATTCGGGACTGACCACAGTGTTGGTTCCGACGATTGCGCTTATAGCCCAAATGAACGCCCTTCACATGTAATCTGACCTGAGACATGGTGGCTTTTCTAAACTGCTAAGCTGAGCAGCAGAAGATGCGCGATGTTCAAGGAGGTTTAAGAAAATGATCGTAGTCTCGTAGCGAAACGCTTTCCTTTGAGATCGCGATCCTGAAGATGACGGAGTTCCTCAGGATGACGACTTCACTATCGCGGGTCGGTGCAGGCGGTGGGTGATGAGAAGCAACGAGCCCAATGGAGCGACGGCCGGCGTCAAAAATTAGACTTTTCTAGATCAGAAAGTAAAAATTATTTGAAAAGTCTCATCACCAGTACCAGCCTCGCGCACCGCCGTCGTCCATTCCTGATCCAATCCCCAAGCATCCGCTGGGCTCACTCGACACCACGTACACTCCTTCTGACCTAGCACCGCTTGTATACGTTCCAGCAAGTCTCTTCGCAGCCGTTTATTGCGACTCTGTTGACTTAAAGAGCAGAAATGTCTAAGAAAACTCGGAATGACGAGCCGGTTAAGCTCGGGCCGACGCTGCGGGATGGCGAGAACTGCTTTGGCGTTTGCCACCTTTTTGCCTCCTTCAATGATACTTTCATTCATGTCACCGATTTATCGGGAAGAGAAACTCTAGTCCGCCGCACAGGAGGTATGGAAGTGAAGGCAGATCGCGATGAGAGCTCTCCGTACGCTGCTATGATGGCGGCTCAGAAGGTTGCCGAGAGACTGAAGCAACTTGGAATCACAGCTATTCATATTAAGCTTCGTGCGACCGGTGGAAACACTACGAAGACGCCCGGCCCTGGTGCCCAATCTGCGATGCGCGCTCTTGCCCGTTCTGGATTGAAAATTGGTCGTATTGAAGATGTGACCCCGATTCCCACGGATTCCACAAGGAAGAAGGGCGGTCGCCGTGGTCGTCGTCTCTAACATGCTTGCCTGGCCTCTACTGCAATGTCAAAGTACATTCGATAAACGTTTCATTTACGTATCCATTCTGAGGATATTAAGCTTTCACCACGCTGGTGGTCTATGTTTCTCTGGTGCTTACAATAAACGAAACCCGCAGAGGCTGGCTTGATAGGGCTTTCTTTTTCTCAGATCTATTCATTTGAGTATCATTTGTGCTCGGAGAAGTCCCTGTTTTATTCAAAATGTGCAGCGTGTATTAAACTTACCTGTCGTCGAGACTCTGCCAGAAGTGGGCGTTTCTTTCTTTCTTTTTGTTAACGTTGAATATACTGATGAGCACTATTTCACGTGCTCCGTAAAACGTTTGACTGGAACGTGGGTTGGTACGGATTTCGATATGGACCGTAAAAGCTTACCAGAACATACGGGGGCAAAAGGGAGTGGAAGCGTACAAAACCGTCTCCAGCCAGAAGACCATGAGTTTGATTGCATTGTAAGGCTCATGGAGGCTCACAGACGTCGGATATTTCTGTAAGCACTATGGGAGTCTTGTCGTTTTGCGCCGTCCATGACATTGACTTCGAACAGAATATCACCGCACAAAACGTGCAAGTGATAAGCCGTCTCTGAAACAGAACGCAACCGAGAATGCGTGAAGCCGTAGCCCTTGGCGCGCGAAATGGCCGAGCGATTTATGGAAACTAAAACGACGCAAGGATGTTCGTGAACAAGCGGAACTGCGGCTATCTCGCGCTTCGTTTACACTTTTAAATGTTTTAAAAATATGTTGAAGAGAGAGTGTTTAAAGGCCAGTGAAGAGTTTCTTTCCATCTTCTGCGGGAGCGGTGCGGTTGATCTTGAGAACAGCGAAACGCTTGGTCTTGGAAAGAGGGCGCGTCTGGCCGATTGTGACCTGATCCCCCTCACGCAAACGGAAACAGGGCGACGCATGGGCTGGAATATTTCGGTGGCGCTTCTCGAAACGCTTGTACTTGCGGATCCAATGCAGGTAGTCCTTGCGAATGATGACGGTCTTCCTCATCTTGGTGGAGATGATGACGCCTCGGAATAGCCTCCCTCGGATGGACACATTGCCGGTGAAGGGGCACTTCTTGTCAATGTAGGTTCCTTCGATGGCTTCGCGGGGGGTCTTGATGCCCAGCCCGACGTTCTTATACCAGCGGCCTTGCTTTCGACTTGTTCTGCCGACAAGCGAGACGGCGCCTTGCTTCGGGAAGCTCTTGTCGTGGATGATTTCGGCCATGGCTCGACCAGGATTGAATACAACTGCGAGGCTCTGATTCGGTCGCAGACCAGAAGTGCGTGTGCGTCAGTGAGGATCGGTCGACTCGCGCAATATGGGGGAGCGCGGCGGTGGGACGTCGCCCTGCGGAATGCGAGTATCCGCCGTCGACATTGCAAATCGTGTACAGGCGCAAACGGTGTCCAGAAGAATCAGATCACTGCACAGAGCCGAAGCTGAAATGATGGTTGTCAGATCTGATCCAGTGACTTACAGCACAGTACGTGCGTAGAGCGCGACGCGGCAGAGCGCGAACAAAACAGAATTACTGTGGGGCAGAGGCGTTCTGGTCACAGCGTGATTATGTTGCAGCGCGCGATGTCATTGGTCTGCTGGCAGCCACATTGATCCCACACGGCCCAATCAGCGACTTGCAGAGGACCAGCACGAGCCGCTGGAGGGCGCCCGCGGCCCCAGCCGATGGACGACGGCGGTGAAAGGCACGCCCGCCGCCGCCGCCGCCGCGCGCCGCCGCCGGCAGCGCCGGTCACGCAATGCCGCTTCCCGCTACTTTTTCGCAATTTTTTCCACGCGGCCGTCACAGCGCCGCCATCGCCGTGGGCGCCCACAGCGATCTAGCGCCGCGCAGTGCCCCGCTGGCGCATTATTTGTTAATTTTCGCTTCGCGCCGACGGCGTATACAAATAGCAGTTTACCCGCCGTAGCGCCAAGCGCCCGCCGTCCGCCGTCGCCGCCTTCACCACCTCCTCCTTCTCTCGCCGCTCCTTCCGAGGCCCCGCTGCTTCTTGATTCCGCCTTCGTCCGTCTTTATTTCATTTTTGCACCATGACTGAGGGTAAGAAGCACGTTTCCATCGTCATCTGTGGCCATGTCGATGCCGGCAAGTCAACCACCACTGGTCGACTCATCTTCGAACTTGGCGGTATTTCCGACCGTGAAATGCAGAAGCTCAAGGATGAAGCCAAGGCTCTCGGAAAGGATTCCTTTGCATTCGCCTTCTACATGGATAAGTCCAAGGAGGAGCGTGCTCGTGGTGTCACCATTGCCTGCACTACCAAGGAATTTTTCACAGATTCCTACCACTACACCATCATCGATGCCCCGGGCCATAGGGATTTCATCAAGAACATGATCACTGGCGCTTCACAGGCTGATGTCGGTCTTCTCATGGTTCCCGCCGACGGTAACTTCATCACTTCCATCGCTAAGGGTGACCATAAGGCTGGGCAAGTGCAGGGCCAAACTCGCCAACATGCCCGTCTACTCAACCTTTTGGGTGTCAAGCAGCTCATTGTCGGTGTGAACAAGATGGACTGTGATGTTGCCAAGTACGGAAAGGACAGATTTGATGAGATCCGCGCTGAAGTCACCACTATGCTCGTCAAGGTGGGGTGGAAGAAGGACTTTGTTGCCAAGAACCTCCCGGTCATTCCGATCTCTGGATGGATGGGTGACAACCTCATCACCAAATCTACCAAAATGGATTGGTGGAAGGGCTGTGATGTCATGGTTGGAAAGGAGAAGGAGAAGGTTCACATCGACACTCTTTCGGATGCCCTCGAGAAGATGGTCAGGATTCCGCCTCGCCCCGTAGACAAGGCTCTCCGTATGCCGGTGTCCGGTGTGTACAAAATCAAGGGTGTTGGTGATGTTATCACTGGTCGTGTGGAGCAAGGTGTCATCAAGCCTGAAGATCAGATTCTCTTCCTTCCCACTCACTCGACTTCCACCCCATGCCAGGGTAAAGTCTTCTCCGTCGAAATGCATCACAAGCCCGTGAAGGAGGCTGGTCCGGGTGACAATGTCGGTCTCAACATTAAGGGTCTAGAGAAGCTGAACATGCCTCATGTTGGTGATGTCATGATTCTTCAGAAGGATACTACCCTGAAGCGTACTGCCACATTCACCGCCCAGGTTCAGATCCTTGACCACCCTGGTCAGCTCAAGGTTGGATACGCCCCTGTTGCCTTCGTCCGTACTGGAAGATCGGCCTGCAAGATCAAGGCTATCAACTGGAAGATGGGCAAGGAAACTGGCGGTGCCAAGGTCGAGCACCCAGAATACGTCAAGGCCAATGAAGTTGCCGAAATCTTGTTCGAACCGCAACAGCCATTCGTCGTGGAGGGCTTCAAGGCTTGTGAAGGTCTTGGTCGTGTGGCCATTATGGAAGGAAACACTGTTGTCATGCTTGGAAAAGCCATCAAGGTCGAATTCTACCAGGACAAGTAGTTAGCCGGGTATTGCTAATGTAGTTAATTTTAATCTCAACAGCAAATACAAGCCGGTGATTTCCACCCATAGATGGCAATGAGTTGTTTCCGTGTTCAAAGCAATCTTTTAAGCTTCCTGCTTCTTACTGCAAATTCAATTGGTACAGCCAACTAAACTGGGTTGCTTTGGAATGATTTGGTTTTCATGTTTCTTGTCTCGCCCATTTAATGCTTTCGTTGAGGGACGTTTTGGCACCACACGCAGAGCTTCTACAGCCCTGTGCAAGCGTCAAGTAAAATGTTCTAATGATGGAAAGCCATACTTTGCTTCGAGTGCACCACGGATGCGATCGCGTATTATTCTTCGAACCTCTCCAACGTCTGCATGTGCGTGTCAAGCGCTGACGGTCCCAAGTAGGAAATATACCCCTGACCCAAAACATATCTACCCGGTAATCTGACTTGGTAATTGAGATTACTGTTACTGTCCCACTCCACATCGCCGTCTGTGAAAGCACAGTTTATACCACTTTTGGCTTCGAATCGCTGAAACCAGAGTCCAGACTCATCCAATAATTCCATTTGTTGTTTGTGCCATTCCAGCGCATTCTCGTCCGCCATGCAAAACGTCACGTAGCAGTTTCGCCAGATGGGGTTGGCGTTGAACATTAGTTCAATATAGATATCTTTTGGTCTCTGAGCGCGGAGGCAATCTGCAATTTGTGCGTCTGAAACTCGTCTACAACCGCTCCCGCTTTCAACCACGTATCGCCCATGAGCCTCAACCAAATAATTGCGCCCCACGTTGTTGTCCACTTCTGATCCTGACTTGCTCGCCAACTTGAATTCCAGCCGCTTTGCCTTAATGCGAAAGACTTGAAATCCGGGCTTTATGCGGTCCGCGCCTATAAGCTGTTTGCGTTTGCGAGTCATAATCCCTGCGGTGAGAAAGAAGGGCTTCGCATCAGCGGAGGAGAAACACCATCTATAATAGAGGAGCTTACCTTAAACTTTCCGAAAGGAATCCATTCGTCAAAGTCTTTCTTGAAAGATATCTGAGACACTTTCCAACTGGGTCTCGAATGGTAGACTTCGATCCACGCATCGTAATGCTCACTGTCGCGAAATGCGGTGTTTGGGTGGTCGTGAACAGTGTCCATGGTCGAAGGAAACGTCTATCAAAAAACGTCAAGACATGACCTGCATATTGCTTCGAGGTACAGCCTTTACGGGCGGTGGTCGAGCTTCTTCATCTCGATTGGGGTGTACGACATACACAGACAGCACTGCGCAGCGAGAAGTCGCGGGCATTTTGCGCCATTTGAGACACTGGGTGTTTACTGTAAAGGCTTCCGTATTTTTCTAAACGTGCACACCGAATCCTCAACAGATCATCTCATGTACGACGGCACAAGTTATCAACAGAGCGTTTGACACAGCGTCTCGTGGTAAATCGGCAGCTCTTTGGCGCCGCCGCTCGGCATTCACCCATCGCAAACCCAAGTCGAACAAGCTCTATCCTGGAATGCCCATCGACCAAAATCGTGCTTGGCAATAGCTCAAATTCATTAGGATGCTTTCATACTATGCCCTGCAAGCGACAAGGCGAATGCCGTTCAGACAAAGCGGTTTCTTCAGTTTTCAAAGCAAACAAACAAAAATTGGTTTATCCTCTAACATCAGAACCAAGTGCACCTACTCGAGCGAACCGCTAGCACCCTCAGGGACTGGGGGATTCGAGCTCACATTTCTGGGCACCAGTTCCCAAGGCGGCGCCAGACGTTATCCATCGTCACTGGCGGTGCGGTTGCGCGGAGCGTCGAACTCAGAAGTATGGGTGTTTGACGCTGGAGAAGGCGCCATGGCTCAGCTTCAACGTTCCAATATGCGAATAGGGCTGGTGCGCAATATTTTCGTATCCCATTTGCACGGCGATCACTTGTACGGTCTTCCGGGCTTGGTCATGTCAGTTCTCGGACGGCGTGAGATATTTAACAGGCAAGGTGAGACCACCCTCAATGTTTATGGGCCGCAGGGTATCAGAGGATTTCTGCGCATGGCTCTCGGAGTTGCGAGTTTTCGCATCCCAGGCAAATCTGCCTTGAGAATCAATGAGTTGATCTGGCCCGACGAGTTTGGTCCTCGATCATTGCAGAATAAGCATAGAAACGGGAGCGCGTATTGGAAACACTCTGTGAAGCGACTCCCTTTCGAGACGATTGGTAGGGACATCGTTCCAGAACAAGATGCCAATGGGCAATACACGTATCAGGTATCCGGCGGGGAAGATACCGCACAAGACATTGCACTTTCCAAGCGGAGATGGCTGGGTACAGGACCCGCAACCGTCGTGGCGGCTCCAGTGTTGCACACCATTCCAACATTTGCATATGGCGTTACAGAGAACGTCGTAAGTCTCCGTTTCGACAAGAGAAAACTTCTTGAATTGGGAATTCCCACTGATGGTCGGGAAGAAGTTCGGGTCTTATTTGAACAGTGGTTGATGGGTGAAAGAGGAGTCTGGCAAGGGAAAGAAATTCCCATTGATAACGTTTTGCAGAATGGGAGGAAGCCAAGAACATTGTGTATTGTAGGCGACACATATGACGCTACCGCGGCCGCCCATATTGCCAAAGATGCCGACGTATTGGTGCATGAGGCGACCAATATGGCTGCTGGAACCCATACTGCGAAAAGCCGCGGACACTCGTCGACTGTGGGCGCTAGCGCATTTGCCAGAAGAGTTGGCGCAAAACGTCTTATCCTAAATCATGCAAGTGTTTCTTACAGCGAACGTAAAATCCGCGCAATGGAAATGGAGGCAAGAGGAATGTTTGGAGCCAATAAAGCCTTCGTAGCGAGAGATCTGAGTGTTTTCAGCATACCGACTTGTGAAGAAGATGATGAAGAGTTTGCATTTAGGAGGTTTGCTGGTTTTGCTGATTCGTTAGAATATAAGTCTACTCAAGAAACGCCTTTCAACAGCGAATTTTTGGTTGACGATGGAGAACTGGATTCTCCTCAGGATGAGGATTTTGATTCATTGAAGTCAGAAGAGTATGCTGATGAACAAGATGAGGAAGAGAGGTCAATTCTTTTAGATTCTCATGAGCAATCAGCGATTGCAGAGGAAATAGAAATACATAGTAGCATATATCGCGAACAAGAAAGGCAATCCGTGTTGACCATTTAAAGGTGGGCAACTCAAGAACCTAATACATGTACTTCTGAGTGGCAGCGTGTCAATTTTATTCCTTTACTCATATTGAATGTAGAACAAAGCTTACAAGCAAAACATGCCAGAAAGGGAGAGGTCTGATGTAGACTGGGAATCTGAAGCCTTTCATGACCAGAATCTGAGTTTTAACACCGGGGTACGCAGGTTCAAAAGAAAGGTAGCATTCTGAACTGTTGGGTAAGCGGGTGACATCTGACAAAGTGGTAGTTTTCCGGTTGTCCTCTTGGACACATCACGAGTTCAAGAGACGGTGTTGTACAGAAGAATCTAATCGATAGAACCTTTCTTTGTTACTTAATAATGAAAGATTCGTCTAGAAAACACTCCGGTAGTGAAGCAAGGAGAGAACTTCATCTTTGAAGAGCAGTCATGCTTGCAGTTCACGAGGTCTGGACATCTTCTCAACGATGTGGGTCATTGCGCATTGCGATATCCCAAAACGATCGGTTTTAAGTTGATTTTGACATTAACCTTCTACGCGAGCGTCACAGCTTTCGGTTTTCAAGGAACTGATACAGCAAATGGCCTGGTTATGTTGCACATTCGAGCCCATGATCAGGCAACGTCCAATGATGAACGATAAAGAAGCTGCAGCTATAGCATGCACAGACCTCATGTTTAAAAGATTAAAAAAAATAGCGCACATAAGAGAAAAAAAGCAATACGAAATAGAATAAATGTGGACCTACAAAAGAAATACAACAAAGAACATAAAAAAACGTCATCAGTACCCAGCATTCGCAAGCGAGGTACCCACGAGCACCTCCTAAAGGTTCGAACCCGCGACCAGGCAGAAACCCAACTTGCGAGGCCCAACCCCCATTCTCCCAACCGAACCACCGCCACTGCGGCGATGCTGAGCAAAGATAGCTCGAAATACAGCCTTTCCGAATCGATAAAAAGCAGAATACGGAGCCATACGTTTGTAATTTTTGAACCTCTCAAATCCATGCTCTTCTCAATTGAAAGATGCTTAAGCAGCAATTAATATACCGAAAGAAGTGTTCTTGAGTACTCTTGAGAACTGAGGTTGAATGCAAGCGAAGCTTTTCGAGTTTCATGGCACTTATTTAAGCACTCATATCATTATTACTTTTTATAAATTAATTAATCATAAGAAGTGCATAGTAAGCAACGACTGGGAGCAACAGAGCCTCAGTTTGAAAAAAGAAAGCTCTTGGGCCAATGAGTGTACGGCTCATTACGCGCCGTGACAGCCAGTCAACGTACTACAAACTTCAGCTCTGGCGCTGGTGAGAGGAGAGAAAATGGCTCCCAGCTGCCCACACTGAGGGAACGCACTGGTGGGCAGCACACTACAATCTGCGTTTCACGCATCGAGATCTGCACAGTGACGCCGGCCGGCTTCACCCACAGCCCCCCCCCCCCGCATCACCTGACGAGCCTTCGTTGATTTCCGCTTGAACGCCTTCAAGTCAAACCCGAGCTTGCCCTCTACCTCGGTGAGGACGATTGCAAACTTCCATTTTGTGCTTCATTTGTTGCCTTTTGCAGTTCATTCAGCGTGTTCAGTTGTCCCTTGGACTCGCGTTCTTCTCCCTTCCTTTGCATCGTAATCATTGTCGTGGCATCGGTGAAAACTTACATTCGTAGTCCTGCAACGTGTTGAACTGAACGCATCTAACGTATTCTATGCTCTGATTTGCGACCGGCCACCATGCAAGCCACACACTGCGCTTTCATATCTCAAGCTCCATTTCTTTTTAAAGCTGTTAGCTCTAGTGCAATATGCACTTGCAGAAAACCTATCAGGGCTTCTCCTGTGTCAATGGCAGATATATCTAAACCACGGCCTGGCATTGGAGGGCCCAAAGGCCCTCAATTTGGTGACCCCGATCGCGGTGGAGGGGTTGCAGTCATTACCAAGCCAGTTACAAAGAAGAAGACAAAGAGGAAGTCACAGACTGAGTATGAACCTTCTTGGCGTGTTTTGCTTCATAATGACGATGTTCACACTTTTGACTACGTTACTGGTGCAATTGTGAAGGTAAGTACAAACCTGTATACTAATCAAATCATTGCGTCAATACTTTCCACCTGTCTAACACTTCATACGTCCTTTATCACAGGTCGTTCGCACAGTGTCAAGAAAGAAAGCACATCGCATCACCATGCAAGCTCATGCCTCAGGGGTCGCCACAGTCACTACCACATGGAAAGCTCAAGCCGAAGAATACTGCAAGGGCTTACAAATGCAAGGCTTGACAAGTTCTATTGCCCCAGACTCTTCCTTCACACATTAAGAGAAGCATCGTTAATCACCCGCGATACTTCATGCGCGAAAGAAACTTCTGATTCACCTATCTGCAGTCGAGATGACCGTTTAGGACGTTTTCTTTCATCTTGTCAGTGCTCAAGCCCATCCCTAAGTTTTCATTGGAATCAGGATCATACAAGGAGACAAATCCCGATCTCCTATGAATCTTTCTAACGAACAAATCCACAATATAAGCGTGGGCACTGCATTTCGATCCCGGGGAAGGACACTAGTAATCCGCGTTCAACTAGCATGAAAACCGCCTATCATCGTGCTTGTCCGTAGGATCCGCGATGTAGTTTCCCCATTTTTGAGGACTGTCGCTCTCAAAAGAAGTCTGACATCATTTCTTGAATCAAGAATCACTAATGAAACTGCGTAGACCATAAAAACGAACCCTCCTCATGCGCTTTTACGGATTTCCTTTTGACACTTTCCCTTGACAATTTTGTTAGTGAGGCACTTGTGTTTTCTGTGTTGAGCCTGCTTGTCCTTGGATCATACGATATCATTTGTCCATCTTCTTGCGAGCCGTCTATGATAATTGGCAACCGCCACTTTAAAGATACAGAAAGACAACATTGGCATAGATTAGAATGCCACCATCTATGACTCACTGTTGAGCCCCCGAACTCAATCGTTCACCGTACGTTGCGTCTGGGGTTCTTGGGAGAGCCGCACGCCGAGGTACTTCCGGTACGAAGTTAACCAATCAGGTATCCCGAGCTTAGATCAATAGCGATACTTTCGCATTTTTTGCAGGGCAGAGGAGCTGGTATTCCTCAACATCGCCAACAGTTTTTCAATCACGGGCGCTCGGAAGCAACCCCGCCAAGAGATCTTCATTGTCGCTCGTGTCATCTGCGCTTTTGCATCAAATAAGTTGCAATCTTAGCAAGCATTGTACGTAGCGGTTGTAAGGATTTGGCCTTGTTTGGAATCTGACCTTGGTAGATAAAGACGGAGCTACAGTAACGTATATTAAATCAAACACAAAAAAAACGAAGTCGTTGGACGCATCGGATGTGTTCAATGGGCCCAACGTTAGAGCATAAAAGTTATACCCTTCACACCCCGCTGGAAATATTTTGCGTTCATTCTGGCCAACTTGAAGCAGGATATTGTCCCAATGATTATAATGCAAGAGCCTGGACCTCATGGATGAAGAAATATGGCGATATCGCAAAGCAGATTGCTGTTCGTCGCGTGCCGTGTTAGGTACTATACGGGCCCAAATTATAGTCGAGGAATCAAGGAGCTGTGAGACAACCTTTGTTGACGATAAGAAGGCCAACACTCTTAGCCATGCAAACACTGTTTGGTTCCAACGAGCATCAAAGAACCGGTTTCCCGTAGCGCATGTTTCTCGAAAATTTCTGACCGGACTGGTGCATAAGCTCCTTCGATGTTATTACAGGAGATGCCCTCAATCCATTGTGCCCTTGAAGTAGCCAATTTTACGAGATATGAGTCCCATAGCTTTTACCTTGCCAAAGGGACATAGCTATTGCCAGCCCGTCGATGGTCATCAAATTTACACTCGAGAATATACAATGTCACACGAACATTCGGTCATACATCACAACGGAGCAGTATGTTTAGGCCAGAAATCACATGTCATTGATCGTTTCATGCATTTCGGTCAAATGTTTTGAGCGACAGTGAGGTGCACATGTCTCACTGAAGACGGGTCGCATCAGCCAAAATTCAAGGTCTGCACTTCGCGACGTCTTCTTTTCCACGACAGGTATGTTCAAGAAAAACACGAGTCTGCTTTGAGTGAGACATCAGAAGTGAGTTTGGCACCAATAACGCATTTCCGCCAACTTTTCCCCCAAAATGGTATCCTTCCGAGCTCTTCGGGGAGCAAGTGACATCGAAACTGAAATGCCTGCGCCAACACCATGGCGACATTCGCGAACGCCATCTGTCGGGAGTCTTCCCAACTTACAAAGTAGCATTCCATCTTCTGCTAAGGTCAAATCGATGCTTGCGCAACTATTGCTCGTCTCCGTTCTTGTCTTTTACATCCTGTTACCATCGCACACCGTGAGAAGAATATCATCTAAAGCATCATTAACATCCGTATCGGAAATTGGATTGAAAGTTATCTCAAGTGTGTCCAGTGCTGCCTCGTCTGTCATTAGAGATAAAGTGACAGAGAATGGAGTGGGCATAGTAGCCGCGTGTATGAACCGCCAAGAAACCCTTGAAAAAGTCCTTCCTACCTGGCTTGCTGTAGAAGGAATAGACGAAATTATTATCGTTGACTGGGGAAGTGACCCGCCACTAAGAGCGATAGTTAAACCTGAGCAGGATCCACGGCTTCACTTATATCGCGTGAACAAAGAGAATTCATGGGTACTTTCTCGTGCGTACAATCTTGCGCTGAATAAGTCGACAAAAGAACATATCATCAGAACTGATTGCGACTATTCATTAGATCCAAAAATTCTGGAAGCCCACAATCTGAGTGAAACCGATTCCGGCTTTTTCTCAGGAAATTGGGAGCTTGCAAGGAATGAGAATGAAGTTCACTTAAATGGAGCAATGGTTATGAAAAGAGCAGCATTTTGGAATGTTGGAGGTTATGACGAACGAATTCAAACCTATGGATGGGATGATGAAGACCTGTACACCCGTTTGCAAGCCAGTAAGATGGAAAAGCTCAACGTGAGCTACGAGCACGTGAGCCACGTTTCCCATGATGATGGGAAAAGGGCACAACGAGGAGTCAAATTCGCTCAAGTGCAAATAGACCTTAACCAGCTCCTGCTAGAAAAACTCCCGCAGTGGTCCGCTTCGTATGTGAACACTAACGACTCTTCACAGTACAAAATTATAACAGAAGATAGCACTGGGTATCATGAATTGGAAGCGACAAATATACCAAGTCCTTTACGACACCTTGTTGACTCTGACGTCTATGAAGAAGCCTGGGCTATGGCTCTAGGCCGTCGTTTAGCTGACGACTATCAAGTGCCATGGGACGTATTAGAAAGTATGGATTGTGAAAATAAGGAGAAAATGCTGAGGAAACTAATGGCTCTGCAGGAGGAGCTTGACAGTCTGCAAAGCAAGTCTCAGTCTGCCGAGAACGAAGAGAATCCGGTTCTTCCGTCAAAGGCACGGCTTCTCCTCGTACATTGCATGCATGGGCTTGGAAACCGATTACGGGCCCTTGGAAGTGCCCTGGCGTTCGCCAAAAATGCGAAAAGGATCCCAGTCATAATATGGGAGAGCGATGCACATATAGCTGCAGAGTTTGATGCATTATTCAACACTTCTGACTTGGTACTGTTGAACCGATTTATTCCAAAATGGCCTTTTAAAGATTTGCACCAATATGATAAATCATGGAACGATTTCAAGTTCTATAACTACATGGAAATGGAGGAAGGTGCTAATAAAGGTGAGATAATCAAAAACGATCCGAGCAAGCATCTGTACTACAAGGGTGCATACATAATGGAAGCCCCAGATTACTCATGGTGGGAGGCAGACAATCAGGAACTACGGAATCTTGAACCGGTTGACATGGTCAAGGAGCATTTAAGAGAATTGGAACGTCAGGATTTGTCAAACTCAATCGGGGTTCACATTCGAAATAGAACGCTCGAAAAAGATATCAAGAACGTGGATTTTAACCAAGAGTATGGATCAGAAGCAGCTTCTACAATGGAGCATTGGCGGACCATGAGCTCATACAAGACGTTTATCGCAGAAATGGAACGAATTATAAAGGAGGAGGACGAAAACGTGAAGTTTTATATCGCCACTGATACTTTTAAGATTCTTGCAATTATGAATGAAAAGTTTCCGGGAAAAATTCTTCGCACGGAGCGGAAATGTGATGACCGAGATTCTGAGTGTGTAAAATATGCTGTCATCGACATGTACGCGTTGAGTAAGACAAAGCGCTTGCTTGGTTCGAATTGGAGTAGCTATACAGAAATGGCCGAAAGGTTGGGAGGCCTAAAAGCTAGTTTGGCAGGTCAGGATTTCGGAGTTCCGCTGAAGACCGAAAAGAAGGCCGTTCCAGAAGATGACGGAAAGGTTAACACAGAAGAAGAATTATTAGCAGAAGAAGAAGAAAGATTACAAGATTCGGATCGAGAATAACAGATTCTTGAATGGTAACGTAAATGTAGTAAAACACCGGGAATTATCTTCGGAGTTTTACCCAAACAAGAGCACACCTAAATTGGTAAGTTACTCGAGTGATTCAAGCCCACAACAAGGTTTAGTCGTGACCTACGGGGCTTCCTTGTGATAAAAGCGCCTAACCCATCCAGATTTCCTGAGCTGTTTTCGGTGGAGAATTCCCTATCATTTAATCACTTCCTGCGGCACTCGGATGGGCGTGTTGTGCCGAAGAAGGAACAGCTGTTTATCCTTTCTGCTCTTTTTTTTCCTGTAGCAGTTGCGTTCCAAACGGCGCACCCATCCAGACCTGCCCTGCATTGCTGGCCGCTGAACTGCGTATACTGCACCGTGGGACCTTCGACTCCCGCACGGATGAAAAGTCAAAACTGGAAAATATTTCTTTTCTTTCATATGTTTGAAGTTGAAACTTTTAACTGGTCAATCTTCGGTGTAGATATTCGTCGGAGCGAATGGACGCTGTCGCGCTATGATCGTAAAGTACACCACTCCTCGGTACGCGTGGGCGAACTCCGCGTGTCCCAAGTCATCTATTGAGCTAAGAAACTGAGCTCAAAACGGAAACTCGGTCCTATTCCCTGCACCACGGAGTCAATTCGCTCGCACCAGTGACAAGAACGCCCAAGCACGCTGAAGGATATTTTAAGTTGTTCACACCATCCGATGGCTTCGTGCAGAGATTGGCTGCGGCAACCAATACACGCTGCGTTTTTAAGTACTGCATACCTTCCAGGTCGACGGGGGCGGCGAGTTTACTCTTTTGCTCATGGTCTGGTTACACAAAATCAAAGGCTGTCCGTTCAACCGAGTAATCATCTGAGGGCTGCTGCCATTCACATGGCAGTGGATCCTCCTCCACGCGCACCTCGCTCGGACAACACGAAACAGAACGACACGAATTCATTCCTCACCCCAGAGTTGGCTATTCAGGCGCAGTTGGAGGCATTTTCCCTCACTGGGAATAATGTTCTGGCCGTGGCTGATTTATGTGCCATTGGTTTCACGGAAGCGTTTATGCAGTGTTTCCCATCTGCGGATGCCCCTTCTGTTTTCGTTGTGTGTGGCTCTGGTTTCAATGGGCTCGTCGGTGTTTGCTCTGCGATAAAGCTTAAGGAGAAAGGTTATGACCCCGTGGTTCACTTCAGCCACCCGTCAAAGTATGTCGACATGCCCTCAATTTGCAGTAAGCATGATATTCCGCTTTATGAGTTTGTTCCTTCAACACTTGAGTTTTATTTCCAGGCAATTGTGGATGCCATGCTCGGGGTAGGATTTGATGGTGGAGATATTCATCCTCCATATTGGCAGGTATTTGAAATGTTGGTTTCTACTAGAACTCCGATTGCAAGCATTGATGCTCCGTCTGGATGGGATCTTACCACTGGGCCGCGCCCAATTGACCGAACGGCAGACACCTTCATCAAGCCTGAGCTTCTTGTTTCTCTTGGAGCGCCGAAGTTGTGTTCCAGAATGTTTGCAGGAGCTTACCATTTCATTGCTGGACGACATCTTCCTCAACAATACTTTGCAGAGAAAGGAATTTCTGTGCCATCATTTCCGGCCAAATTTGACTCAGTGTTATTCTCAAGCAGCCCGATCCGAACCTTGGGGAATGGAGAGCAGTATGGAAGACCGGGGGCTTTTAATGCAACTCTGTTCACAAAGAATCCCCGTCGACGATGGGTAGACATTGATGAAGAGATGGATCTTTGGGATGAATTAGATTAGATTTTTTTTGTAAAGAACCGGTTTTCATGTAAATTGGAAGATCCTTGTGTTTTACACCTCGTTTGTTTTTCTAAGGAAGACATGCCACATCAAGTAATCACCGCCTGCATGTGTAATAGCGGAGGCGGTAACCTTTCCTGTTACTCGCCATACCAGGCCGCTTACTAGACCGCAGATGGCAGCAACGGCTGCGTATCGCAGATTCGGAGGGGTGAATCCTTGCTTAGGTTTGCGTAACCGAGACATTGCGAACGCAATAGAAGCAATGACGAGAGCGACGATCGAATTGGAACCCAGGCGTTGTTCCAACATATTCTGCATCATGCCGCGAAATAGCAATTCGTCAGTAACAGAGATCATGTACAAACCAATTGCAGTTGGAATTTCTCGATCTAGTTTTAAACGACCAGGACGGGTGAACCGAGCCAATTGGATTAATGTTGCCAATACCATACCGGCGATTCCATACACTGCGGCGGACACGATGCCGTAAACAATATCCTGAACGTTGAACTTAAAAGAGTATCCTAAAGCACGGGCTTTGGAAACTTCGGAGAGTGGTCGAAGAACGGAAAAGATGTTGATGATGTTAAGCGCAGCTGTCAATTGGCCCCATGCAGTTACCTTTCCTGTCGCTGATAATTCGGGAGTAAGCAGGTTGAGTTCCAACGGGAGCCAGATAAGTAGTACGGTGATGAAATCTGCTGCTTCAGAAGCCATTGGACTAAGATTCTCGTGCTGCATAAGCTGAATAAAGGATGGAAGAACTCCGTAAGCTACATATATCAGAAGATTTTTAAGTGCCCCCGGTTTGCGTTCAAATACTTTTGGCAGTCCCGCTAATGTGATAGGAAGGATAACGAGAAACACAGTCCATACTGCTGACCAACCGCTGGTGAACTCGCTGAGGAATGTGCTGGATGAGTAAGCGAAAAAAAGCAGAGTCCATATCATGGAAGCTGTAGCCTCCATCGCGTGACCTCTTCCACCAGGTTCAGGAATTGTGGGAAACTCATCGTAATCTTCCATTGCTTTGACTCGTGCCACCTGGATATTAGCTCTCGTGAAGATTCCAGTAGTGTCCAGACGCTTTTTACGGAGAACTGTAATCTGTTTTGCAGAGAAAGCTCTTTGCAAACAGCGATCCCTCACAGACCTGATCTATTGAATGAAAAAGAGAAAATATGATGACGAGGAGACTTCGGATAACACCACCAAAGAGTTTTTGTGTACATACCGTACCAGTTTGATATGGGATGAAATGGGGACATTTGGCGCACAACAATCAATGAAATTTCCTAACAGTTTTAATTGGAATCATTTTTATAATTCCAGTTTATTTTTACTTGAAGCGTTCAGCTCATGTTACACGTTGAAGCGTTTGCATCGTGTGTCTAGATGCATGGGAACCTTGTCCGAGACAGTTCTCAAGAAATAGGGGTATGCCACCATTCCAGCATCTACGTTTTTCACAGACCTCTGAGGTAGGGGTGAAGGGCGTCTGTCGAGCTACGCACCAGCCCCGTCTTTGCGAGCGTGATTCATTCGTATCGCTTCCGATATTCGTGAATTTGAAATCTAAATCGAAGACAGGCATCGCTCCATAATCCAGCTGATCAAGAACTTAATAGCGACGCTTATATCTTTGCAAAATGACGCCGATCCAACCAGAATGGACGTCTACGGAGCATTCGATGGGAACTTCCATCATGGCAGTGGCCTTTGATGGTGGCGTGGTCATGGGAGCAGATTCTCGAACCACTACGGGTTCCTACATCGCAAACCGAGTCTCGGATAAGATTACCCCAATGACCGACAAGATATTTTGCTGTCGTTCAGGATCTGCAGCCGACACGCAGATCATTTCCGATTACGTCCGTCATTACCTGTCAATGCACGCCATCGAACTATCAGAAGATCCAGATGTGCGTACAGCTGCAAAGATTTTCCGTACGTTTTGTTATTACAACAAAGAACAACTGATGGCAGGAATCATCGTAGCCGGATATGACGCAAAGAAAGGCGGCCAGGTCTTCACGATTCCGCTGGGGGGAGCTATGGTTCAGCAACCCTTTGCAATCGGTGGCTCAGGATCTTCTTATATTTACGGATATTGCGATGCGAATTTTAAGGAGGGAATGACGAAGGAAGAGTGCAAGGCATTTGTCAAAAATTCGCTATCACTCGCGATGTCTCGGGATGGTAGTTCTGGCGGTGTTATTCGGTTAGTAATCATAGATAAGGATGGCGCCACAAGAGAATTTCACCCAGGGAACAAGCTACCAGAATTTTGGCAGGGATAACTACGGATGTGCTCGCACTTGTAAACGAACACGTAAACATCTCATTCCCGATGCAATCAAGTGTATTTAAATGATTCTAACCTTCTGTCAGTATCAATTTCTCAGAGGCGCAACATATGCATTTGTGTGTTTTTTCCTCGTTAAGTCAAAAAGTGCAGATACGCACTTCCTTCAAGTAAAAACGCCCAATCAGTTCGACAATAGCGTTTTGAAAATGGCAAAGATATCACCACCCACATAATCATTGTCGACGACGTTCACGAGATACAAAGAATCCCGCAACTCCCTCAGGACAGGGCGCGATGAACTACTTTCATCGTACAGATCGGCCCAGACATTTGTCCAAACACTAAAAGCTTCATTCTTCCAAACTATGAAAGAGTCAGGATCGACAACAGTCGGCTGCATAACTTCCCGGTCAGGGAATACACCCCACGTCACTGCACATGTGGATTTTTGCTTGGCTGTGGTTCGCAGTTCATCAGTTCCGGCCCTTGCAGCATAAATTGTCAGCGACGGGAAACTGGGGGCGGCTGCGAACAAAGCATCAACAACTTCCGGCTTCGCGAAGAACTCAATATATGCTTTCTGGTATACATAGCCTCCATTGCTACCCCACCCAACAGTGACATCCACCGAAGGTGCCGCGTTCACCCGAGGCTGGGAGTTAATTGTTAACAACCCATTACGGTTTAACCATAACAGCGGCGCAGAAATGACCGACGTTTCGGTGGCCAACTCTTCAGTTTCTGACCATGGAAGCCTTTTCAGTTCACCCTTTTGGAATCTAGTGAACACGTTTGTGACGTCCTCGAAGTCTTTGATTTCTCCATAGAGCTTTGCGGCTTCGGTTTTTTGCGCTGCAGAAGCCCAACCACCGCCACCCAATAAATGGTAGTCAGCAAGATCTCCATAAGCCGGAGATCGGTTATCACCCCAACGCCCATTCGGATAATCATCCCAAGTAGATGTACGATTAAGATAAGATTTCGGTCTATTCGCCCAGTATATGGGGCGAACATTTTCATTGCGGCGTTTACCAACAGTTGCTGGACGCCATGGGAGGGAGCGGATAGACTCCGTCCTTGGGATGAGATTAAGCTTGTCAATAATGCCCATCACGGAGTTTTCCAAATTGAGTGAATAGAAATGAATACCAGGACAAAGGCCAGATTTTAGAATACGTTTGCACATGTCCACACCAAGACGAATACCAAACTCTTTCACTGCCATGTCATTGTCCTTGATCGGTTCCATTGCATCAAGAACAGCCGGAGGAACATATGTTTTGCAAAACCCGGTCATTCGCTTGAACCCGTTGTAGTTCTGAATCGGGAGAATACCAGGCAAAATGGGAACGGTAATACCGACTTCTCGACAGTCGCGAACAAATTTGAGGAAGGTTTCAACATCGTAGAACATTTGGGTGATGATGAAATCAGCTCCTGCATCAACTTTCTCCTTCAAATAAGCCATTTCCTGCTCCATTGAAATCCTTCCATCCAGGTAACCAGCAGGATGACCCTCAGGGTAACCCGCGACGCAAATCCCAAAGTAGTCTCCATAATTGGCACGTATGAAACGGACAAGATCCGTGCCGTGTTCGAAACCATCCTCACACTTTGTCCACTCCTTACCGGCCGGTGGGTCTCCGCGCAAGGCGAGAATGTTGCGAATACCCCGGGCCTTGGCGCCTTCTAGGCCCTCCAGAACCTTTCCTGCTGGCATGTTGGTGCAGGTTAGGTGCATCATAACATCGACTCCGAGGTATTTTTGGATGTTTCCGGAGAGCTCAAGAGTCAAATCGCTCGTAGAGCCTCCGGCGCCCCAGGTGACATCACAGAAAAGGGGCTCGACAGCGGTCATGCGCTCCACACGTTGATAAAGGTTGCTGACGCCCGTTTCGGTCTTGGGTGGAAAGTACTCAAAAGAAAAGAAAGGCCGGTTCTCATCAGCGCGATGGCGGATTTTGTCTGCGATTCGCGGCAAATGGCGTAGGTTCGGATCAGAATCGAAGGAGACATTTGGCGAAGATCCATTCACGGCGGGGACGATCATCCTGAATAGGGTGGGTGGTTTGAGTGCAGAGAGAGCGAGTCAGGACGAATTCTGTCTTGACGAGAGGCTAGGCTGTGCAGCGCGACGCGACGGTTAGGCAAGATATAGAGAATATTTGAAGACTTGCAAGCAGGAGGGCAAGAACTGTAAGGCTTCTCCAGCTCCGTATTTGAGCCATCCTTTCTGTGGTTCGTCGTTGACCCCACGGCGCAGTGCCGGGCGACGGCCATCTTCATGAACAAGAATCAAATGTCTGCTGACACTGATGCAAGAGTTACGACGTGGCAACTGTTCCACGTGGAACTGGCCAGCGTGTCGACAAACCGCAAACCTTTTTTCGCGGGAACTAGGAATTCTCGGACTTGCATCAGACACAAGCATCTGCATCAGACCCCGCAACGATGGATGAACGGCTACCTCACTCTAAGAACAAGCGCGAGTCGGCAAGTATCTATCCGCCTTACCAGCCCATCGACTTAACGTGTTCACATCAACACGAGATTTTCACTCAATGCGCTCGAAAGAAACATCAGATTTGTCCATGTCCAGCGCCAGAAATGGGGCTCACCCCGTTGAGAGGAAAACGATCAAAATTGACACCACGCCATCTAAGCGCTTTTTGCTCCCACGGAAGAAACGCTACGAACCACAATACGCACATATATACTTCTGTCGCTTAATAGCTCTTCGTCCTGCAGTACAAACTGCGGCTCATGCTAGTTTCGGACCACCGTCAGAAAAACTGTTCTACGCAAATCGAATCGTGAATGTTTCGAGTGAAAATGCACAAGATGTCGAAACGGTCATCATTGGTGTTGTATACCGGCAAATGCAGAAGCCGAGCATCCTCGCTCTCTATGAACAGCCCAGTCATGACCTGATACCCTCCCCGCCGCGTCGTTCTTCTACTCCGTATCCTGGGTCGAGTGATTCCGTAGTTCTCGAAGATGAGAATGGTAGATGCACGTTAGATGTGTCTGCGCTACACCCCATGCCAGACTCGTTCGTCACGGGCTTTGTTGTTGCTGTGAAGGGGGCGGAAGATCAAGTGACGGGTACATTCAAAGTGTCTGATTTTTGTTCCGTCATGCCTGCGCCACAGAAGGCTTTAAAAGAGCTGCAAGGAGATTCTTACATATGCCTGCTGTCGTCGCTATCTCTAAGCACTCCTTCATTCGCACCAGAAATCTTGGCGGAATTCCTAAAGGGAAACACCTTGGAAGAAGATGAAGGATTTCAGAGGAATATTGTTGCAGTGGTCATTGCGGGGAACCTCATTGGTCATGTCGAAGCTGCACCAGTGCATAAACCGTTAGCGGTCGGGGACAAAGAGAGAATTGCATCGCCTATGGTGGATGCAGACAGGTTTTTATCCGGACTTGCCAGTGCGATACCTGTTTTCCACATGGCTGGTGAAAAAGATCCCACCAACTACTTGCTTCCACAGCAACCATTGCATCGCTGCCTGTTGCCAAGCTCTGCGCGCAATGCCAACTTCAAACGCGTTGCTAATCCTTTCGCATGTGAGTTTGGTGGACGGTTGTTGTTGGCCACATCTGGCCAGAATGTGAGCGACTTTGCCCTGTACGAAACGCAGCAGAGTAAAGAAGGTAATGACGAAACGACGAATATGGAGGACGCTGAAAAGGCCTATGAACCCAGTGGGGAGAGGGTTACGGATATTCTTGAAAGCATGCTGAAGAACAGACATGTTGCACCGACATGTCCCGACACTCTTGGTTCATACCCATTCTACGAAAAAGATCCGTTTGTTGTCGAGAGCACACCGCATATATTTATAGCCGGAAATCAAAAGGAGTTTGGAACAAAAACCATGAAGGTGCGGAGCGAGGCCTCACAGCAAAGCGATGAGCAAACGAATGTCGATAGAGACTTGAATGGGTCGGTGAGGCTGATTTCTGTGCCACGGTTTGACTCCACTGGCCAGGCCGTGTTTGTAAACTTGAAGAATATGGACTGCACAATAAGAGAATTCGGTGTGGCAATGTAGGACATCTGCCCACAACGGGTGAAATGGGGCTGTATTCAACAAGGAAAATGGAAACGCCGCTACATAGGCAACGGAATTATGGAATAGTGGAGTGGGACAAACAGAGACTTGTGAGGATCTGTGTCAACTGTCGAATGTTGAACAATATGCTCGGATTATGACTATTGGTTCTCATATTGGTTTGCGACCTGTGGAAGGCTACGTGCTTGAGCCGTTAATGTTCTACCAGGCATTGGATAGCATCAGAGAGTATCTTGTTCGCGACAAGTGGAAAGTCCGAAGTGGAGGTTTGTTACAATCCCTTCTCATGGTACCCTTACGTGTTGGACGTTTGGCTAAGACATCACAGAAGCTAATTCGGTTGGTTGCAAAGTCCTCATCGCCGTCATGTTCGGAGTTGGTGTCGAGAACCTACTAGTCTCGTCCCCACATCGCCAGAGGGTATCTATAAAGGAAACTTAAGCAAGAGGTCCATGAGACTTCAAGAGCTCTACAGCTCTCAGTGTTTCCGAGCGCTCAAACTTATGGACCGTGTTGGTCTCATATGCTGTTGAGTGGTGTTGGGGATACTTCTCTTGGTATCGGATTGGATATTTGATATATGTAGAGTGAGTTCTGACATCTCTGTAGAAGTGTGCCTAGCTTGTAGCACGAATGTTATTCCCATTCCGGCATTTTGCATCTGTTTCTCGTTTGAACGTATCCTAAACCGTTGCAAACTCCTTTGTAGTTGGTCAAAGTGACCTGCGTTTATACACATATTTAGTTGGCTAGCGATCCGTTGACATTCTTTATTCGGGAAGAAAACAACCGCTTCAACATAGTGGATTGCCGCAGTGCTGTTGATGAAAATTGCAATTGCTTGTATTCTTCATGTCACAGTGTTCCAACTTGCATGATTTGGGAAGAGGGTCTTGCATATTGTGCGATACTGAGCGAGGAGGGGAGTTTTGATGTCATACTTCCACCTACGAAGAGGTTGCTCAGGGCTACACTTGTTTTACGCATTCTTATGCTACTGATACTTTCGACTGTAAATTCGGTACAGAAAATGATGCTGCGATACGTAGACAGTAATGATAGAGAAAACCTGGTGTTTCCATGAAATGAACTCGTCATATTTCTCTCTTTTACTCTACTAAAGTAATTGGCACCGAGATAACTACCGGTTTCCATACAACGCCAACGCCAAGAAGCCTTCTTCATCATTCATTGATTGACCACAGGTACGGTAGAAAAAAAAAAAACAGAAAGGGAGTTGGCATGTTTGCCAGTTTTGCTTCATTACAATTGATTTATCTATGAGGAATATCTGAGCCTCAGGTAAGGTATGTGTCGACAAACAACATCTTTCATCGGCTTTAAATAAAATCGTTCATTTTCCAAGTGCCCAAGATTCTTTTGTCCAATTTCCTCGCCTACACTGCAACACAGTTGAGTAGCAAGAGTTTCCGATTTCGGATTCGGACAGCAAAACGTTATGAGTATTAAACCATGACAATCGGCGGTAGAAAATGGCCAGAATATAAAGCTGAAAGTTAGCAAAGCACTCGAACTAGCAGGATAATGTTTTGCAACGATAGAGCCAGAACGGGTTTATGGCGCTCACTGTGGCTTTAAAAAAAGAAAAGAACAGCGCCATAAAAGGAACTGGCTTATCTTACAAGAGACTCATTCACATTCCTGTTCTCTTCCTGTTGTAAATTCACTTTTGGGACATTCTTTACGAGCACTTGAAAGAAGATGAAGAATTAATTGTGAGAAGGATATTTCGGTAAGTGGTCGTTGCAGTCGTTGCGGGGAGTTTCATGGGATTGTTTGAAAGCTTCGCTT
Source organism: Gracilaria vermiculophylla (assembly GCA_019155205.2). NCBI lineage: Eukaryota > Rhodophyta > Florideophyceae > Gracilariales > Gracilariaceae > Gracilaria > Gracilaria vermiculophylla. Next base: position 1,283,734 of record JAHNZQ020000277.1, read on the forward strand.
GTGGTTAAAAGTCTTTGCGAGTGTGGACAAGGAGAGAAGTGGGCCGTCCGCAGTGGGCACAGACAGGCTTTTATCCGGACTTGTCATTTGGTTGGTGGAAACGATCGCACGAAGTACTTGCTTCCACAGCATCGGTTGAATTGCTGCGCGTTGGCAGGCTCTGTGCACATTGCCAACTTCGAGCGTGTTGCTAATCCTTTTGCACGTGTGTTTCGTGAAAGGTTGTTGTTGGACAGATCTGGCCCGAGTGTGAGCGATTTTGCGCCGTGCGAGACTGAGTAACGCAGAAAAGGCAACGACGACATAACGAGCTTGGGGGATGCGGAGGAGAGCCATGAAGCGAGGGAGGGGAGGATTCGCGACACTCTTGAAAGCATGCTGAAAGACAGACATAGTGCACCGACATGTCCTGATAGCCTTGGCCCACGTTCATTGTAAGAAAGGGATCCGTTTTGCTCTCGAGAACACACCATGTATATTCATCACCGGAAAATGAGAGAGAGTTTGCAACAATAACTACGAAGGTGCGGAGCGAGGCCTGACTGCAAGGCGATGAGCAGCCAAACGTCGATAGGGGCTCCAGGGGATCGGAGATCGTGAATATTTTGTCTTCTTCTTACCGCTATGCAATCCGCGACAACGAGATCAAGAGAATCAGCCTGCAACTGATCAATGTTCATGGATTCTATCCCAAACTCTCCGAGACAACCCCCGGAAAACACCCAAGCCCCAGGCTTCTCTGCCATGTTAATGAGAGTTGCAGGGTATGCGTACTGCGTACGAGAGCATACCTGTCTCGCGCTGTTAACATTGGCTGCGAATATTGTTGTATAGTAATGATAAAGAAAAACTGGCGTTTACTTGTTCTTCGTCTTCTTCATAATTATGAGTAGCTTTACGTTGATTATTCGTAAGGCACAGGGGCCGCTAGACACCCCCAACAACTTACAAAGCGCCCCAAGAAAACCTAGTCACTACATGCAGATAGATAACTGTGGTACGCTCACTTCGCGACTACCTTGTTTTGCAAAGACCGCATTGGACCCCTTAGGTGTTCTCGGAAACGCAAGCATTTCGTCACCGAAGCTTATCGCCTTCCGATCGCCCTTCCTTCACGTTCACCGCTTCTTTGACTTCTCTTGAGCTCTTCGGCAGAGCGGCACACCACGACAAGGGGCTTACACCGTGCCACATTATGCCGCACGGGAGGTTATGCGACATTCTATTATTCGGTCCTCATACCTTCGGCGAGACCAAAGAAAAGAACAGCCAATCGCTTCACATCAGTTACCGATCCTGGACAAGCACAAAATAGAAATTCCGAGGAAACCCCTGCAGAAGACCCCGACTCAGTTACCTCCATGGGAACCACTCCATGACGGGGAAGAAGCGCAGGTAAACAACGGTAGAATCACCACCCGCTGCTTAGCTCGTGGCTTACTGCTTTCGTACAGGTAGACGGGAGGCCTATTAGCGACGTATCTCCAAGGTCTGCGATGATGACCGGCTAGCAGATTGGTCGCCAAGACGAGTTTAGCGATTTCCCGAGTCCGGAAGGGCGGCCGGTGCGCCGATCACCCATCCGAGTTTTAGGACATCCCGAGTCCAACTGGTGTTCACATAAAATCACCTCGTCACGTTTCTGTCTTTTAGTGTACCGTAGTAGTTGGCACCCAAGTAAATACCGGTTTCCATTCAAAGCCAAAGCGAAACAACTACCTTTATCGTTCATTGGTTGACCAGAGGTACGGTGAAAAAAAGAAAAATAAGAAAAGCAGTTGGCATGTTTTCCACTTATGCTTCATTACCATTGATCAATCTAGCGGAAATATGAGAGCCTCAGATAAGTGTTGACAAACAACGTTGTTGATCGGCTTTATATCTAGTAGAGTCCAATTTCCAAGTGCTTGTAATCCTGTTGTCCAAATTCGTCATTCGAAGTGCATGGAAAAGAAAACAAAGTTGGTTAGTAAAAGTGTGCGCTTCCAATGTCGCAGAAAAACGTTAATGAATACTAAACCTTTCGAACCTGTAGCAGATAGTAGCCAGAATAGAAAGTTAGAAACCCACTCGCACCAGCAGGACAACATTTTACAACGGCAGCGCCGGAACTGCTTTTACAACCTGCATGGTGAGTAGAAAGATAATACCCTGGAAATCGGGGAGCAGGAAAAATTTTTACAACGGCAGCACCGGAAACTGTTTTCACAACCTGCAAGCTGGGACTACGGACGGACAAGCTGGAAAAGGAAAGCAGGAAAAGGTTTTACAACGGCAGCACCGGAAACTGTTTTCACAACCTGCAAGCTGGGACTACGGACAACCTGGGACTACGAACAAGCTGGGAAAAGGAAGCAGGGAAGAATTTTACAACGGCAGCACCGGAAATGTTTTTACAACCTGCGGGGATTGTTGAGGACGATTGCACACATTCCGCAGAACAGAGAGTGAGCGGGAGTGGTATTTATACAAAACTGAAAACAACTTGCTGACAATTGTTCTCACTCTCTGTGTAGCTCTCATTGCACTGATTTCCATTGGAAAACGTATTTTGGCCACGTATTCGTATATCTACGTACATGAATTGGAGAGTTGTGTACTTAGTATTGCGTGGAAGTGTCTGTTTTATGCAACTACGAAGAAGAAGGTGCAATTATTTCCAATACGTGAGGGAGAGAACAAAAATCACACTTACTCCCGTTTGGGGAATGTCCTCTAATTGAATTGGTTTTGCATTTGACGGACAATGTCAGGTTGAATGATATGTTGATTGTGTCTTTGACCAGGCAAGCTTAGCATTCCACAATCGTAGACTTTGCCTTGTGCAGCTGGTGGTAAGAAAGGTTTAGAGAATTGTCCGTGAGCCCATTGTTCTTTGAGGGGTTTAGTTGTTAGTGGTAATTTGTTTGTATCATGCAGCATTCTTTTCGAGCAACACTCGGACCTTGTCTTTGACTCACTACTACTTTTGTTTGTAATGTGTGTTTTGCATGTTTGTCAATCAGACTTGCCTCCTTTTGAAATTGAAAAAGGAGGAGATGGTGACTGTGTGCAGTCTTGCGGGAAACGTTTCTCGTATGAGTCTGTGAAATGGAGAGCATGAATGCAGTTCTGTCGTTGTTGTTCTTGTGTAAGTTTATTTATTTCTATGGATGTGGCTTTGTGAGGTCCTTTATTTTGCAGCTTCTGAACACCATCACCACGATTCTCATCAACGAAACTACAAGCTACACCAACAAGCCCAAGTTTTTGTTTCCATGGCGATCATGGCGGCACCCAGCTGCAGAGACAAAAACGCTGTCGTACACGGGTTAGGTTGGACTTTCTGTGCACTACGACCATCCTGTCTACTGCTCACAAGTGTTGAAGCAATAATGGTATCAAGAGACCGATAACGGTAGCAGACTATCGGAAGGCAAGCAACACTTGTCGTCAAAGTTAAGAACCCAAAGCAGCAAGTTGACGACAGATATGTCGGTAGACACTGCCAAAAATTGTCGCAATCAAACGCACAACGCCTATATATACTTTGAGAACGCAACTACTGTCTCAGATTTACACAGTTCCTTCATGACCGTGGGGTGATGGGGCAAATGCTCTTCTGTTGACGGTCATCTACTTCTGGAGAGGTTTTTTTGTTACAGTACTGGCTCGTAGAGCAAACGGCGTAGAGCTGCTTCTCAAACTGTTTGTTGATGTGCATGTATAACATGGGTATATCTCTGTGTGCACAACCACGGTACGAGATAACGAGAGGATGACGCTCTCTCTCCTCGAGAGGACAACAACGCCAAGAGAGTCCTTAAAGTGAGGCACCATGTGGCGGTCGTTCCCGGTGCACACAACTTGGCATGGCAGTGTAGTACGCCATTATGCAGTGCTGCGACCCGGGGCGTTGTTGAAATCGCCCAGGCGGTCTTTGCACAGAATGCGTCAACACCAAAGTACTCGGAAAACACAGAGATGAATTTGCGCTCCACATCAACCTCCAAACGTTGCTTATGTCGTGGCTACGTAGTCAATATAAGCAACATGTATACAAGGCCAATGCTGTTGTCGCTGGCTTTTCATTTGTTGCCCAGATTGTGGTGGTCGCATATCTCTGAGTCGGACCTCCAAGCCGTGGTGGTAGCATATCTCTGAGTCGGGCCTCCAAGCCGTGGAACCGCTCTCAAGCAGTACACACGCAATCGGACACTATGAACACTGCTTTCAAAGTGGACGGCTCACTGTACAGACGGCTCACTGTACAGACGGCTCACTGTACATACGGCTCACTGTACAGACAGCTCACTGCACAGACGACCCACTGAGAAGATGGCTGTACCTTTGCTTTTACGACAGATGAAGTCGAGAGTTGACAGAATTTTCTGGGTGCTGCGCCAGATTCTTCACCCTAGAGACGATCCAAGAAGATCTCAGCGTTTCGTTCAGTCTCGTCGAATGCATCAGAAAAGTAGCGCAAGTGGTTCAGACTAACCATGACTGTCGCTGTGTCTCTTGGCAACACAGGATGGTGGTAGAGTACGTACAGAGGCTTCTGTCAAAGCGTGCGGCTCCGGCGATGACTTTTGATGAAAAAGCCCAGACGTTTGACAGCATACGAAAGCAACACGTGCAACAAAAAGGTGGCCGTTGTCGGTAGCAACGTGCAACAGCAGATGACACGATCCTCAAAAGCCCAAGGCCTCTTTAAACAGTTACATAACAGCGTCACAGGCGCTTTTGCTTTCCACTCACCCTACTGGATTCCATTCACTTCGTTCCTTACGATAAATCAAACACCAACATGAACCTCTCGCTTTAAAGAAGGAAAAGGACAAACAGAACAAGTTGAGCACGCTTGAGAATCATAGGCGATACAACTTCTATTATGTTGAGGTTTTGTGCTGTTTCAGTCAGTTGGAAGACTGCAACACAATCGCTAAGGCTCTGTCGGGTGTTTTGTTTCTTAATGCCAACATCTGCATTAGTAACCCTCGAACGACATAGTTTGCAAAAAAAAAGAGAGTGGCCGTCAATTGCGTTTCGACAACAATTGTTTTGTGGTGGTCAGCGGGGGAGCGAACTCCCTCCCCTTTTATCACTCAAAAGGGTTCAAAGCGACGGAGCATGTTGACATCAAAAGGACCTCATTTCTTCATTTCATTTTGATGTACAGTTGGGAAAACTAGCTGGGATATCGCAGACGAGTCTTGTTAAAGAGCCTGCGCATGAAACTGCAGCACTACACAGCCTCTTTCTCTACTCCAAGGGGATTGGATGGGGATGCCCACTTTTGATTGAAGAAGAGGGAAGCGGCCGTGAAGCGGGAACATGTTTGTCGACGGCACAAGTGTTTTGCTCCGCAGCCGGAGAGTACTGGAAAGAAAGTTTTCCCAGTATGTATGAGAGCGGTAGTATGTAAACGGTAGTATGTGAGCGGTACAAATGAGTTTGTGAATGAGATAAGTTTTATATTGTTAGCTGCAGCGGATATTTTTCTACAGGGGGGCATTTGTTCTGACAAGGGAATCAAGGAAGGGCTGGACTCGCAACGGCCGAAACGCTTGGACCGGCGATTATCTGTATGCCAAAACAAACGGATGACGGAGGGCGGTGAACGAAAGCGCAGCGGCTTGAAAGGCGCCCCAGAGCGCAGCAATCGACGCGACGAGTGCACGCGCCACACATACGTTCAAAGCAAACAAGGATACAGGCAAGTGTACTTTGAGACGGGTGTTCACACGTCTCTGGGTTGGTTAGCCACGCCGTGCAGCCCCTCATACAAGCCGGCGCCATTGGCTGCGCAACGGGACATGGTTTACCGCGACTGGCTGTGTGGCTCCGCAACACTCTCTATCAACAACAGACTTTGACTTGCACTTTAAATGAGTAGAATCGACCAACAGTGATAACGCTCAGCGCGTTATCAATGTTGCTCGATTCTACTCATTTAAAGTGCAAGTCAAAGTCTGTTGTTGATAGAGACGAGCAGCAAGGCATTCAAAGCTCGTCCTCCAACATCCCAGTAAGTAAGTAACAACAGTAATCTTACGTCATCATGGCTATCAACAACGGTTACTAGCTAGCTAGGCCGTGCGTGTTATGAGACAACTGTCTCCATTTCTTACCGACGGCAATACAAGCTGCCGCTCTTGCCGGTTGCGGGTCAATGTCGGAGATGAAGTACAGTGTATACCGATTTATGGAAATCAAATTATGAATCAAATTATTTTGAATGAATATTGGGCGAGTACTCTCGCTTTGCATGATCAGCCCAGACGATGAGCTCACAACGGCACCAGCGCGATGCAATGCCACTGCTATGCGACGCCACCGTGTACCATGGATCGAATGATTCCGTGATTCCGAAGAAGAACATGGTAGATGCGCTTTAGAAGTTTACCAGCGCTGGAATCGGTGGCGGATCCGTTCGTCAAGGGGATTTGTTGTCGCAGGGAATGGAGCGCAAGATAAGGTACCTGGGTGCATGTAACACGTCAGGTGTATGATTTTTGCTCGGTCATGTATGCGCCACAGAAGGAACTGGCTTGTCTTCGAGGAGAGTCATTCACATTCCTGTTCTCTTCCTGTTGTAAATTCACTTTTGGGACATTCTTTACGGAAACGTCTTGGAAGAAGATGAAGGATTGTGAGAAGGATATTTCGGTAAATGGTCGTTGCGGTCGTTGCGGGGAGTCTCATGGGCTTTTTTGAGAGCTGCGCTTGTGGTTAAAAGTGTTTGCGATTGCGGATAAGGAGAGAAGTGGGCCGTCCGCAGTGGGTACAGAAAGGCTTTTATCCAGACTTGTCATTGCGATACATGTGATCCACATGTATCTCAATGACAAGTCTGGATAAAAGCCTGGTTGGTGGAAACGGTCGCAAGAAGTACTTGCTTCCACAGCATCGGTTGGATTGCTGCGCGTTGGCAAGCTCTGTGCGCATGGCCAACTTCGAGCGTGTTGCTTATCCTTTTGCACGTGCGTTTGGTGAAAGGTTGTTGTTGGACAGATCTGGCCCGAATGTGAGCGATTTTGCGCCATGCGAGACGGAGTAAAGCAAAAACGGCATTGACGACATAACGAGCTTGGGGGATGCGGAGGAGAGCCATGAAGCGAGGGAGGGGAGGATTCGCGACACTCTTGAAAGCATGCTGAAAGACAGACATAGTGCACCGACATGTCCCGATCACACAAACGTCGATAGGCGCTCCAGGGGATTGGAGATCGTGAATATTTTGTCTTCTTCCAAACGCTGTGCAGTCTGCGACAACGAGAACGAGAGAATCAGCTTGCAACTGATCAATGTTCATGGATTCTATCCCAAACTCTCAGAGAAAACCCAAGGAAAAAACCCAAGCCTCAGGCTTGGGTGTTTTCCGGGGGTTGTCTCGGAGAGTTTGGGATAGAATGGGACTTCTCTGCCATGTTAATGAGAGTTGAAGGGTATGCGTACTGCGTACGAGAGCATACTTGTCTCGCGCTGTCAACATTGGCTGCGAATATGGTTGTATAGTAATGACAAAGAAAAACTGGTGTTTACATGAAATCAACTCGTCACGTTTCTGTC
>JAHNZQ020000277.1:1291387-1309650 GCA_019155205.2 Gracilaria vermiculophylla
ACTTTGCCTTGTGCAGCTGGTGGTAAGAAAGGTTTAGAGAATTGTCCGTGAGCCCATTGTTCTTTGAGGGGTTTAGTTGTTAGTGGTAATTTGTTTGTATCATGCAGCATTCTTTTCGAGCAACACTTGGACCTTGTATCGAGTACGTAAGATATACAGTGGACGAACCTACAAAGCTGATATCGTCAATATGTACACATGGAACGTGCTTCCCGGACCAGATGTTGTGGTCAACGTATTGATTTACATTTGCATGATGGCATTCTTCTTCGAGAAGATATGAGTGCCGCTTTCGGCGCCGAGCCAGGCCGCACAGTGCTCGACGCGCAGGAGGGCGCGTGTCGGAGCGCGGCCAACCAGCGACGCCCACGTATGCGAGCGCAGCCGAGCCACGACGCGCGCGCACGCGCGCATTGGCAGTGAGATCGGCAGCAACCTGGCGACCACGACGGCGACGACGACGACGACGACGACGACGACGACCGCGCGCGCCCACCCCCCCCCCCCGGAAGGCGATGAACGCGTTCGCGACGAGCGCTGCGGTGCGGCCGACGCGCGCGCGCGCGACGGCAGCGCGGTGTTGCGCGCGGGGGCGCAGCGAGCAGGTGGCGCCCGTGGTGCGCGGCTACCTGCGCCAGCTGCACGCGCACCACGAGCAGCTGCGGCGCACGCGGCGGGTGACCCCGCAGCTGCGCGCGTTCCTGGCCGAGCTGCAGCGCTTCCTGCGCGCGCACGGCGCGGCGGGGGCGGGGGCGGGGGCGGAGCCCTCGGCGGGGGCGGCGGCGGCGATCGACGCGCAGGCGCTGCTGGAGCACACGCACCCCGGCGGGGCGCTGGCGGCGAGCGCGCTGTCGCTGCTGGCGACGGGGCGGCCGCGCGTGCGCGCGCGCGCCGACGCGCTGGCGGCGGCGGCGGCGGCGGAGGCGGCACGCGAGCGCGCGGCGGCGGCGGCGGCGCGCGACGCGCTGCGCACGGCGCGCGCGGCGGCGCGGCGCGGGCCGGCGGCGCGGCGCAACGCGTACTACGGCGCCATCCCGATGCGCTACGCGCGGGCGCACGAGCTGGTGCGCGCGCTGCCGGCGGCCGGCAGCCAGCGGTTCGACTCGGCGCGCACGCTGCGCGCGCTGCGGCAGGAGAGCGCGGCGTTCCGCGCGGGGCGCGACGCGGCGGGGCTGCGCGCGGCCGACGCGTGGGCGCTGGTGGGGCTGGCGGAGCGCGCGGGGCGGCACGACGCGACGCTGGCGGCGTGGAAGCGGGCGGCGGGCGGCGGCGGCGGCGCGGCGATGGGGTTCGCGGAGCGCTTCGAGGCGGCGCGGCGCGGCAACGCGCTGCTGGTGTACGCGGAGGCGCGGGCGGCGGAGTGGGCGGCGGCGGGGGGGGAGGGCACGGCGGTGAGCGTGGCGGAGGGGGGGCTGTGGGTGGGCGAGGGCGCGCTGGCGGGCGTAGCGTGCGCGCCGGCGGCGACGGTGGTGGGGCGCGACGCGCGCGACGGGTGGGGGTGGGAGCGCGACGCGCGCACGGTGTTGGTGGCGGAGGCGGCGGCGGCGTTCGCGCCGGTGGGGGGGGGGATGTGGCGCGGGGGGCCCAGCGACGCGCGCGCCGCGCTGGGCGCGCGCGCCTGGCTGCACGCGCAGCTGGCCATGGGGTGCTGCGGCTGCGACGCGGCGCACGTGCTGGCGTACGGCACGCTGGGCGAGTCGCGCCTGTTCCGCGTGGCGCGCGACGACGCCGCGCTGGCCGCCGCCGCGCGCATGCTGCGCTGGTTCGCCGCCGCCTTCGTCGCCGCCGCCGCCCCGCCGCCGCGCCACTTCCACCGCGCTTACCCCCCCGCCGCCGCCCTGTGGCGCCGCGCCGACGCCGCCGCCGCCGCCGCCTCCGCCGCCGCCACGCCCCTGCCCGCCCTCACCGTCGAGCGCTGGCTGGCCCCGTGGCGCGCCCGCCTCGATCCGTGGCACCTCAACCGCACCGCCCACCCCTTCAACTAAACCAATCAACTTCCAAAAACATCCCCACCGTAAGCAATTGCCCCCTCCTCTCCCCCCCATTCCCCTTCCCCATCCCCCCTCCCTCACTACCCCTCCCTCACCACCCCTCCCTCACCACCCCTCCCTCACCACCCCCCCCCTACCAATAACCCCCCACGATGGCCGCTCCCCCCCCCCTCGTCCCCCTCCGCGCCGCCGTCCAGAACTACGCCTGGGGCCTCCCCGCCGACCGCGACAGCCTCGTCGCCCGCCTGCACGCCCTCAACGCCCCCGCACCCGTCTCCCCCACCACCCCCTACGCCGAGCTGTGGATCGGCACCCATCCCTCCGCCCCCGCCCACGTCATCGCCGACCAACCCGTCTCGCTCCAACAATTCCTCACCTCCACGCAACAACCTCCCATCCCGTACCTGCTCAAGGTCCTCAGCGTCGCCAAGCCGCTCAGCATCCAGGCCCACCCCGACAAGCACCTCGCCCGCCGCCTGCACGCCGCCAACCCCGACGCCTACAAGGATGACAACCACAAGCCCGAGATGAGCGTCGCCCTCACCGGTAAGTCCCACCCCACCCCCGCATCCCCCCTTCCCCCCTCCTCGTCACTCGCCCTCCGTCACACTGACACCCGCATGATGCCCCGCGACCCCCAGACTTTGAGGCAATGTGCAACTTCCGCCCCGTCGACGAAATCCTCGCCCACCTGCACGCGCTCCCGGACCTGCGCCACCTGTGCGACGGCGACGCCTTCATCGCCTCCGTCTCGCGCCTGGCCGCCCACGACGACAAGAAGCCCGCCCTGCGCCACCTCTTCTCCACCCTCATGCACGCCTCGGAGCACGCCGTCAGCGCCGCCCTCAACGCCGTCCTCGAAAAGCTCAAGATGCGCTCGAACAACACCGATGCCGACCAGCTCTTCCTGCAGCTCGTGCGCCACTACCCGCGCGACGTCGGCTGCTTTGCCGCCTACCTGCTCAACTACGTCCAGATCGCCCCGGGCCAGGCCTTCTTCATGGCCGCCAACGAGCCGCACGCCTACCTATCCGGCCAGTGCGTCGAAATCATGGCGTGCAGCGACAACGTCGTGCGCGCCGGCCTCACGCCCAAGTTCAAGGACGTGTCCACCCTGGTCGACATGCTCACCTACCGCGACGAGTACCCGCACATCATGCACGGCACCGCCGTCGACACCTTCTCCACGCTGTACCGCCCGCCCGCCGACGAGTTTCAGCTCATCCACTGCGCTATCCCGCCCGCCACCGCCCACGCCCTGCCGCCGCTGCGCGGCCCGAGCATCATCATGTGCCTGGACGGCGCCGGCTGGATCGGCGTCGCTGCCACCGCGTCGCACGCCGAGCCCGAGCGCCTCCCGCTGGCGGCCGGCCGCATCTACTACGTCGCTGACTCCGTCCCCCTGCACGTGCACGCAAAGCGCTCCGCCGTCGCCGGCGCCGCGTCGCCGCACCTGGTGTTCTTCCGCGCCAGCGCCAACCAAGCCCAACTCACCGCCGTTCCCGATGCGTCGCAGTGACGTTTACTTCGTTGCGTTCGGCAGTCACGTACAGCGTCTGCGCCGTCGGCGAAAAGCACTCAAAGTCGCCCTTGCAGCCGCGGTCCTCCTCGATGGCCGGCCGATCTCCGGCGCCGCCGGCGCTCTGGAACTGCCCCGTCGGCCGCAGCAGCGCCATTGTTGCGCCGGTGGGCTCCAGCCATACCGTCAGCGTCTGGCTGCCGTTGCGTATCACCTCTGGCGCCTCGAGCGCGCCCGGTTTCAAGTTCATGGCACCTATGCGATATATTCTTTCTATGTGTTCGAATAACCAATTCTTTAATACTTGTACGCAGTCCGACAGTTCAAACTCCGTCTCTGGGAACGCAGGTGGAACCGCGCTGCGCGCCTCTTCGGACGTGGCGCCACTCCAAACTCGTTTAGAACGAAAGATGACGGGCAGCACTTCTGTGCGGCTCACTTGCAGGTGAGAGCGTTTCGTGACCCACTTGGGCGCATCCATCGTGGGCCAGTGCCACACCGCCCGCACGGCGCGCAATTCTGTAAAAGTTAACAATGCATGCAACAGCAAGACGCACAGTTAGAATCTGAGTGGAGCGCAGACTTGGCTCGGAAGCGGCACGTCGGCGGTTTGGCTGCGTCTCAGCTCTCATAATCATCCCGCAGCGAAGCGCTCGCGTGCGCAGGAGTCCCGGGTGGGGTGGAAGGCGGCGCCGTTGGCTATGCCGATCACCGCGGGAGTCGCGACTGGTTGGCGTGCGAATGCCCAGTTTGGTAAACCAGTGGCTCCCCGGATCCGTACCCGAAATCATCCGCGCTTCGAGGCGTTCCTAGGAAAGCAAAGTGACATCATCGACGCGCGCGGAACAGGGCGGCAAACGGTGCGTGCGGTCGTGGCGACTTACCGTTTGGGGGTGGCTCGCCGGGCGGACGGGCGGTGAGGCGGCGCGGTCCTATTGCTCGCCGGAAGCGGGTTAGGCACGACGTGCGGCTCGCGACGATGTGCGGGCGTGCTCGCACGCGCACGGCGATGCTCGTCGCACACAGTCTCTCAAGGAAGGGAAATGATCGCGACGGCGGGACGACGGCCACGCGCGAGGGAAGCCACTTTGGGGCAAAGCTCAGCTGCGCCGAGCAACGTGGCGAACGTGGTGTACACGAGCAAACTTTCAACACTTGATCAAAATGCGTAAAAATTCGAATCGACGACAGTCGCAGATGAAATCACGTGGCTCCCAAGTGCAAACCCTTTACCCGTAGAAAGTACGCTGCGCAAATTCTCTCCACACCTTTCTTGTAGCCACGTCTTACCACACCAAGTGCATTGCAAAACAAGCACGAGGAGCGAGGAACGCAAGTCTCGTGCGAATGTGAAGAAGCATCTTTGAACGAAGCCGCTTCTGGTACGCCAAAGAGACTACACCGTCGGAGATGCTAGCCGGCTTCTATACAGCAGCACATGACGCCTGGGTCTTTTATATGTCAGCACCGGTTTCCAACTCGCAGCAGAGGGAGTTGCAATGCCCATTTCTTCTGAGCTTTACATTTGCTTCAATATTAGCATGACCCTTTCACTTCTGAAAACTTGTCGTTTTTGTTGGGCTTGCAAATACGTTTGGAGGTTTGTCCCGGTGTGAAAGAGAGGCCGCAAAGTATCTGTCACCTTTCGAGATTTACGAACGTGTCGGGTTGGGTGTCACCTTGTATACAGTTGCAAAGTTCCCACTTGTCGGCAAAAAGAGTTCCATCACTATTTGAGAAAACCCATCACCACATAGAAATGGAGCTGCCTTGTATATGCCGATGAATTGATCCCAAACAGAGGCAACAAATTTGGAACCGCTGCCATGCTTGCAAACTTACGGTGTCGCTGGTGTTGATTCCGCCGTTATGAGCGGTGGACCTGCAATGCCAGCACTTGCAATTATGCAGAAAGCCGTGTTAAAGTTGGAAATTTTGGTCTCTTCAGGATCAACAAAGAATGTCCATCACAGGCGAGTTATTGCATTGAAAAGCTTGGTCCTAAATAGAGACATTCTCAAGGTCATGGAAGGAGCTACTGCGATCGGACATCCGCTTGGAATGAAAGGGGCTAGCTAAGCTAGCTAATCAGTGTCCACCATACTCGAGCTACTCGAGGAAAGATATGCTGCCGTCTTCATGCGTGTCGTTTCTGGAATGGGAGCAGCCGCCGTATATGAAATCAAGTGGACCACGAATTCAGCAAAATATCAAGGCCTGACTTTCAGGTCTTCGAAGGAATCGCAACTCCAGTTCTGGGCAAGTAGAACGGCAACTGAAATCATGTCATCCAGTTTCGGGCGTTTGTAGTATGTAGGCCATACGAAGGACGTATGTCTGCAGTTCTCATCGATGCGGGTCTTCTCTGAAACGCTCTATATTTCCTCACAATTGTGTCGTTCTACTTTTTAAACTCACAACTGGGGCTACTGGTTACAAACCAAGACGTTCTTGGCCACGATCTGTAGACATCGCGGGATTTCTTCGTGCCTCTCTCTGTTTCTCAACTCGCAACCCTTGCAACTTTCGTACTTGTTAAAGCAAATAAAGTCATCATCGTCTTCTTTTCTGCCTTGTTCGCGTTTGTCTGAAAAGCAAAATGCTCCTGATGATGGAACATGGTCATTTCAGGTTGGCTCTTTTTCTTTCCCACCGCAACCCGTAACTAACGTGTAGAAGAGGGTTCAACTTGCATAACTAACTTGGTCGCAAACGATTTTCCAGGTACCGCACGGTGTTAAAACATCTACCTCATTCGCGGTTAGTTGCACGGCCATTGCAGTGGTGGGCTGCTTTTGACATTATGTGGTTTGAATACTGCAATAGGTGCATCTTTTTCTCGTATAGCTCTCAAACAGGGGTGGGTTGCAATCGATTGCATTGCAATTAATTCCAATCCCAAGAATGCAGTCCATCATTGCTCTTGCTCAGCAAAATAGCAATTTGATGGATGTTTATGCAAGTCATTATCTCGTCAGATTTGCAACTTTTGAAGCAGAATTTTATTTTACGTAGGTTCTGTTGCTCAAGGTGAAAGAATGTACACAACTGCAGACAATAATATGTGCGATGATCGCATGTGGAAATGGCGTTAGTTGTCTGAAACAACTGATTTTCTCTGTGTATTTTCAAGGTTTTCGGACATAAGTTTGGTACAGGAAGCTTTCGCACTGTCTTTGAATAAGTGGGAGAGTAGTCTTTGACTGTGATTGCGACCGAGATTGCAGTCGAAAATCAGTGATGGCAACCGGGATTCCGTACGGAAGTTATTTTGCAATCGCGATTGCGATTGCGATTTCAAAGTCCCATCCGATCACCATCGAATTGGTATCACACCTGCTTTTAATGGAAACGAATCACATGCATCCGTGTATAGGAGTCATTTTTGTTTCTTTGGTTTGGAGCGTTGCAGCGCGTCCATTTTGTATTGCTTGACGGTAACAATGGGTCTGAAACGTTTTCGGGGACTTTATGGTCAGTATCTTATTTGTTGTCAGAGTGCTTGTTGTGCGGAAACAGGCGCGGGAATCATTGTCTTTGGATCAAGTAGATAATGTTGTTTGGTCACACTATGACCGATTGCATAACTTGCAACATGAGGAATTCATGATGGATCGTGTGGCTTGGGGGTTTCATTTCTCGCCGGTGAATCACATGTACATTTTGCCGCAATGTCCCCATACGAGAATCGTTCGAGGCATGTTCTGTAAGAGATAGCTGTTGTCGACAACTCTATTACTTACTTTTCAATATGACACCTCTTCGAACTCATAGGGATGGTGGTCGTGAGTAGCATCGTATAACTTTACGATTTCGCTGGGGAAGATATTTGCACCCTTCGCTCAGCTGCACTGATCGTGATAACAATCGAAACGGCAGTCTGGAACGAAGTGGACACATGAAGGTGTTGGATTTAGTGCGGATTTCTTCAACGCTCAATTCAGCCAAAGAATCTCAAGAGCTTGTTGGTACAGACTGCTCCAAAAGTTCTAAAGGCAAGAGCGTAACCTTTCAGAATCTTACATGGTGTGACCTATTGATCTTGTACTTTACCCCTAGCAAGGTATTACCCAAGTCGAGAAAACTTTCAGCCCTCCCCTCCCTCCTTTCCCCTACCCCACACCATCCCCTCGTCCCCCACTCGCACCTTCGTTGAGAGAGCATTTTTCCCTTGCTTTCTATAATAGTCCTCTTTGGGTCACGGATCTATACAGTGGCTTGCATCTTGATGACCTTGTTTTTGATCATACATGACTCTATTCGAGTAAGTTTTGTTGTAATCTACATTCAATTCTCATATGGTTCCATGTTCTATGCAGACACGGATCGTATTCCTTCATTTAGAAATACCCATAGACACCTTCTGGAAATGGTCGTATGCTCTTGTCGTCCAGTTCCCTCGAGCATAGTCAATTAATTTTGACATTCGGTGCGCCTTGTCCTTCTTGGAAAGTTCGAAACCAAGCCTATCTCTAAGATTGGCGAGCACATACTCTCTTCCTTGCAAGAAGCAGGGCATGCTCTCATTTCCAGGGTACATCGTGTCAACCATGAGTAGTATCTTGTTTGCGTATCGACAGGCTTCCAGATATCCTTGAATACAGAGCTTTCGGTAAAGTTTGAATGCCCCAGAGTTGGGTCCTCCCATGACTTGCACCATTTCTTCCGTGAGCTTGAACGGTGCCTTTTCGAATTCCATGTTCCCCCCAGGAGAATTGGACAACAAAAACCCAAAATCAATGTGGATTATGTGTCCATCAGCATCAATCATAAGGTTACCATTGTGCCTGTCCTTGATATTCATCAAATACTGAACTATTGAGTACCCCGCCATACTGTGGACAAAATTGCGGACGGCACGCTTGTGTCGCTGCGAGCCACGGCCTCCAAAAACACCGACAAAGTAATCCTGCAAAGTGGTTACGTTTGGAGAATGCTTCTTGATGGAATCTATTGACTTCGCATCTGTTACTGTTTCTATCAGACCGCAGTCTCCGCTTGTTGATATGATCTCGTACGGACGAAGCCAGCATGGAATGTTGGCCCTCTCGAATATGCGAGAAAACTCCTGAATAAGCCGCTGTGCAACCATCTCTTGGCGCAGCTGGTCTCGCGCTTTCACTATGCACGACACCAGCCTCCAGTTCGGATTGGAGCCAAACTTGCTGGACTTCCGCAACCGCTCTGACTTGACAGCCCATCGCTCCCCAAGTGCCTTCAAAAGCTCCTCGTCTGGTGGGCGCTTGTCATCATCAAAGCTCGCATCAACGCGGAAGGAACTTTCTCGTTTCATCAAATCAAGATCCATACGTCGCACACTTGCAGTTACGTCAGGAGAGAATTCAAACTTGTTGGCTGGTTGGTTTTGCATCGGCACTTCGGGCTCAAATGGTTCTTGAATCGGTTGGGCGTGTTTGCCCATGGAAGGGGCGGAAAGAGACCCAATTCTTCTCAAAGGGCTTGTGCCACGATGGTCCTCGGATGGATGGTGACTCTCAGGTATGGGAGCAATGAGGTCTTCGACCTCAACCACAAGAAGATAAGGGACACGTTCCTTTGTGTTGAATACATGGGCTTCCTCCGGCACAATGCGCAGAAGCTTATGTGGACGCCGCTCTGTGGGAATAAACACGTTGCTTGGGATGAAATCGTTGAGTTTCTCAAGTTCTCTTCGCAACACATCTCGGCGAAGTTCCCTTTCAACTTCAAACAGGCCATTCGAGATGTGCGTCAGGCACTTGACAAAGTCCATTTCGGCATGAAAGAGATTGGCACGCTCGCTTCGAGCTTCAAGCCACTGTTTCAGTTTGACCTCATCGGCGAGTTGCAGCGCATTAAAATGCATTCGATGGTCCTTTTCACCGGATCCGGAAATGTCCAGGTCCACCGCGCGCGTAACGGAGCTGCGTCGAAAGGGAGGGGTAACTTTCTCCACAGCATCCTCTTTCGATTGTTCGTGAGGGCCAGAGGGTGCAGAGGGTGTCTCTGTGACTTCAGCTTTCTTAAAGAGGTCGCCGGGGGGGGCCGAGTTGGTGACAACTGACTCCATGCCAAGCAACAAGGTCATTGTTCGATGATAGGCATCTTTTGGTCCCAGGTGAAGGGAGCCGTTTATGTACCACATGCATTCAAGCGCGAATGAGACGGAGGTCATGGCGTGTTGATATAGAAAAGTCTCTAACTGACGCTCGCACTGGGCTTTGACCAGATGGGCTGTGGCATCGAGCGAGATTTCCTTGGGCTCGCGGACGAGCTTGAGAAGAGCGCTCCTTTTCCCCGAACGGCTAGAACCGACGCCAGAGCCGGCGGTCCGATCGTGAAAGCCGTACAGAAGGGTGTTGAGTATGAACGGGAGCAGGTGCGAGAGTGTAGTACTATTAGCGCCGATAGAGCTGAGGTCAACGGAAGTGTCTTCGGAATAGATCTTTCCAAGAATGATGAACTCTTCGTCATCAATGTGACGATCCTTATCGGGATGTTCGCGCTTGATGTTTTGCATGAGTTTCTTGAACTGGGCTTTTGCGGCCTCGCGCGTGAGGACGCGATGTTTGTGAGAGAAGAGGGAGTGGCCGCGACGCAAAATCTTCTGCCCATCGCGGTGCACAGGGACAGACTCGCCGCTGCGATGGGAAATGTTATCAATGTCATCGTGCGGCTCCCCGCCGCCAAAACAAGCGAGGCGCACCATGTGGCCGGACGACGGGGACGAGTGCCCCGGCGCGGCCGAGAAGCAGGAAATTACGCGCGGTATGGGCGGCGGAGGGGGAGGGCGGTGAGAGAGGAAGCGAGGGAGGCGGTGCGGCAAACGCTGGAGGCGGGCGGTTCGCGTGCGTGAAGCGCTAACAGCGCGCAGGAAAGGATGTGACA
The DNA here is from genome assembly GCA_019155205.2 of Gracilaria vermiculophylla. Taxonomy (NCBI): domain Eukaryota; phylum Rhodophyta; class Florideophyceae; order Gracilariales; family Gracilariaceae; genus Gracilaria; species Gracilaria vermiculophylla. The sequence continues at coordinate 1,301,765 of JAHNZQ020000277.1, forward strand.
CATGCGCACGCGGACAACGAAGATGGGCTACACATTGGGGGGCGCACAGGAGCGAATACCGGCGGCAGCGATAGCTTGCGCGACCGCGCAGTGTTGCGCCGATTGCCGGCCGCTGATTGGGTGTGTTCTCCAGCTGGCGTGCCTTCGTTGGGCTGCATTCGTCCATGCGCCCAATCAGCGCGCGCTGCCTTTTTGAACGGAGCGGTTGATTGAGACATGATGCGGAAACCGCTTGACAGCTCGAACCGTCTGCTGATAGTGTAAGCTTGGTATTGCTCGGCGCAGTGAGCGCTGCTCACCGGCGAGCTGCCAACGGAACTTTTGCGAGTTGCACAACGTGGCCACGTGCGGGAGCGCATGGCGCCGTGCGTCGTGCGCGCCTTGTGCAGCGCTGCGCTTCCGGGCGCGCGGCGAGCAACGCGTCAGCCGCGAGCGCGCGCGACCTTTGTCATGGAGAGCTCGGACCAGCCGCGCACCGTCCCGCCGCACACCATGCCGCTGTCGCGCCGCCGTCGCCGGTGGGTCTCCCGCGACGTCTCGCACTTTCAGCAGGTGGAGCAGGTTGGTGAGGGTACGTATGGGTACGTTTTTTTGCGCTCCTTCTCCTCCCCACTTTGCCCCCGACTGACCCGTGCGATGCTCCCCCGCCCGCCATTGCCCTCCTCCCCCGCTGCAGACAAGTGTGGAGCGCGCGCGACAAGTATACCAACGAAACCGTCGCGCTCAAGCGCGTGCGAATGGATAATGAGCGTGAAGGAGTACGTTTGCGCGCCCGATGCTTGTTGCTCTACAACCCTGCGCAGCTGCGACGATCGCGTGCTAACTGCGTATTGCCGTCTATCGTTGCGCGCGCATTCGCGTCGAACAGTTCCCCTTGACCGCCATTCGCGAGATTAAACTGTTGAAGACGTTGCACCACGAGAACATTGTGCAGCTCAAGGAAATTGTCACGGGCAAAGGCGCCGCCAACAATGAGACGCCCGATTCGTCGAAAAAGCCCAAGGGAAGCATCTACATGGTGTTCGAGTACATGGACCACGATCTCACGGGTCTCATGGACACGCCGTCCGTCAAGTTTACCGAGGCGCACGTGAAATGCTACATGATGCAACTGCTGAGCGGTCTTGAGTATTGCCACGACCGTGATGTGCTGCACCGCGACATCAAGGGCTCCAACCTGTTGATCGACAACAATGGCAACCTGAAGATTGCGGACTTTGGGTTGGCGCGTCCGTACGGCGAACGCGGGCGCAAGTACACCAACCGCGTGATCACGCTGTGGTACCGTCCGCCGGAGCTGCTGCTCGGTGCGAACGAGTATGGACCCAGCGTGGATATGTGGTCCGTCGGGTGCCTGCTCGCCGAGATGATCACGCGAAAGCCGCTGTTCCCAGGAAAGGACGAAGCGGAGCAGTTGGAACTGATCTTCCGCGTGGTGGGAAGCCCAACCGAACAGAGCTGGCCGGGGTGGCGCAGACTGCAGCAAGCGCACATGATATCGGAGTCAAGGACGTACCCGCCGCAACTGGAAAGATACCTGCGCAAGGTGATGGCGCATCACAACGTGCAGGGCTCGGAGACGCTGATCGACATCCTGACGCACCTGTTGATGCTGGACCCCGGTAGACGTATGACGGCATCGGAGGCGCTGGCGCACCGGTGGTTCCAGGAAGAGCCGTATGCGTGCCGGAAGGATGAGCTGCCAAGGCAAAAGGTGTCCACTCATGAGTTTCAGGCGAAGAGAAGAAGGCATGCGTACCATGTGAAGAGAAAAGGGGGCGATTCGGGGGACGAGTCGCGGAGCCGGTCGAGAACGGGCTCGCAGCCGGAGCGGTGAAGGAGACTAGCGACCACACACATTCTCGGACTGGGTTGCATTGCAGCGACAGTACGGGCAAAAGCTGAAGTGGGCGCCCATGCGCTGGGGATACGGTCTTTATTGACAAAGTGGTGCCCATGTGATTGGGCGTATGTGGAGAGATGCGTGGGGAAGGAAGGAGAACAGGCGGACATGACTTCGTCAACAACGAAACTGGAGGGCGTTGAGCTAGAGTAGGAGGTTGAAAGTGGCGAAGAACGGGAGCGGAGGATGGGCAACTGGTGTGGGCCGTTGGCGGAAAGATTTGACGAGTGCTCAGAAGGCGGATACGCGCTTGACATGAGGTGGTGCCTCTCGTCGAGAACGGAGGGCGGAGCGATGGGGAGCGCGCCGCTGCATGATGCGGATGGCACGGCGCGGAGAGCGGCGGAGAGCGCGCCACGCGTGCCACGTGCATCACTGACCCACGTGGAGCGCAGCCACGCGCGGTGTGTGCCGAGTTAAATGCCGAGATCGGAGTAGAGCTCGCGTGTGGATGGCAACGCGCACCCATTGGCCGCATACCACACAAAGTGCGATCCACAAAATTTCTCCCCATTTCGCGCGCACCGCCTCGCGCACCTCGCCGACACCTATGGCCTATCCGAATGCGCTCTCCACGAGAGCCGCAACAAAGCTGCTGTACGACGACAGCCGCGCTATTTGGCACCGTCGCCACTGCCCTACCCGACACATTTTCTCTCGGTCGCCGTCGCTACTGGTGCTCGAGTTGAGCTATGCGTCTTCCTCAGCAAAAGCGAGCGCGCGGGCCGAGCGCCTTTGCCCCGGCCGTCGGCGTCAAGGGCTCCCCGTCTGCAACCACATCATCACAGCCGCAGACCCCGGTCAAACCCGCCGCTAGGCCCTCTGCGTATAGGCCTGCCTCGTTACCTTTCAAGGCCGCCGCTCTGCACCTGCTCAGCGGCGGCCTGTCCGCAGGCCTGGTGCGAGCCTCCCTTCAACCGCTCGATACCTGCAAGACGCGACTGCAGGCCGCCCGACTGCCGCAGTACACCGTCCGTTCTGTCTCCAACCTTCTGTTTGCCGATGGAGTGCGCGGCCTGTATCGCGGCGTCATCCCTGGCATTGTCGGCATCGTGCCGGCGGCCGCCGTCTACATGCTCACGTTTCAGACTTTGAAGAAGTCCCTCTCTAGGCGCTTCCCCGCGCGCGCGCGAGACGCTGTGGTCGCCTCTTCGGCGGCCGTGGGCGATGTGGCCGCGTCGCTCGTGCGCGTCCCTTGCGAGGTGCTCAAACAAAGACTGCAGCTGGGCATGTACCCCAACGTGGCGCACGCGCTGCGCGCCTCGTTCTCCTCGCCGCTGCCGAAACTGTACTCGGGTCTATCTGCGCAGCTGGCGAGAGACGTGCCGTACGCCGCCGTGGAATTTGTCGTGTACGAGAACCTCAAGGCGCGACTCAAGGCCGACCCGCGCATGGCCAAACGCGCCCGATCGCACTCGCTCGTGGTCGGCGGCGTCTCGGGCGCCGTGGCCGCCATTATCTCCAACCCCATGGATGTCGTCAAAACAAGACTCATGACTCAAACCGCATCGTCGGCCGTGCGGTACCGCGGCGTTGCGCACGCGCTCACCACCATCGCGTCGCAGGAAGGTCTGCCGGCGTTTGCCAAGGGCATTGCGCCCAGAATCGCAGCCAAGACGCTGCAGAGCGCCCTCTTCTTCGCCGCCTACGAGCGAGTGAAGACTAGCCTGGGTCACATGCTCGGCGTCGAAGCCCAGCTGGCCAACGACAGCGCGTTGTAGATAGTCTCGGCGCTGCGCCGCCGTTTTTGTTTTGTAAAAATGTCCTGTATGGTATCCTAAGGTAGTGGCCACTGATTGTACGTGAACTAAATTTACGCCGTTCCTAAACACATCCTGCACAAGTTCACCGTGTTACTTGCATTTGAACGCCCTCGTGTTGGGGCATTGCTCTCGTTGACGTCAGGAAGCATGGCCCTGCGCCAGTTTGGCCGTTAGAGGCCTACGGGCGCACGACTTGGGGCCCACACCCTTTTCATGGAACGCCCCGCAGACTGACTGACATTCAACATTAGCAATATCCCACCGCGGAACACATCTACGTTTCAGCATTGGACGGGGATGCGTCAGTGCAGAAATACTCATGGGATGATGGGCCGAAACGCGGCTGCGCGATCGATCTTGCGGCAGCCCTTTATCCCTCCGATCGTACCATGACGATGCGGATCGGCGGCGTGGCGCACTTCGTCGACTCAAAACTACGCGCATCATCGATTTGCCCGCAATGTAACGATGACGGTGCCAACGGGAGCCGTCGAGTACAACGTTCTATCATTTAGCTTGCAGACAGAATGGGTCTCACCAGCCCCCGCGACTTAAGTATATCACACCAGCAGAACAGCGGCGGCTGCCCTCGCGACCCGTCCCGCCGTGCCTCACGACCAAAGAGCATGTCCGCATCCCCCACCATGATCAGAGTGCCGCTCTTCGCCTTGCTCATGCTCAGCTGCAATGGTTTTGTGTCCGATTCGCGCCCGCTTCCAACCACGGCCAACGTCGTCGCCAGACATACCGACGTGTTCGTCCGCCTGCAAGCCGGGTCGCCCGCCACAGCGCAGCGCCTGGCCGTCGTCACAGGCTCCATCTTAGAGGCGTACGCGTTGCCGTCGTGAATTTGTCTCCCGCCAGTCTCGGACACGTGCGCGTCCGTCATCGTTCCGAATGCCGGACGTCGACGAGATGGGCGTAGACGCCGGGCTAGCCGCCATGCGCCTCGTGTTCAGGAGAAGCTCATCACGCTTGACGGGTACAATTTCACGGCTCGGGTACGACGTGCGTGCTGTGCGCGTACGGCGGGCGCGCGGTGGCGGCCGTCCCTGCAGACGCTGCCGTTCACGGCGTTCCCGTGCGGGCACAGCGCGGCGGTGGCGGCCGCTGGCGCGCGCGTGCTGGCGCGCTTCTTCCGCGGCGCGCGCCTGGTGGCAAACAACTGCCACGTGACGCGCGCCGGGACGAGCCGCGTGGAGGGGCGCGGGGAGAAGGGCGACGGCGGATACATGGCGGGGGAGAAGGACGTGGCGAACGGCGGGGCGGCGACGGAGCGGTTCTCGCCCGCGCACGACGTGACGGTGTGCTTGAGCTCGCGAGGCCATTTCGCGCATGTGATTGCCAGGTCGCGCCTGCTGGGCGGCATTCACACTGGCGTGGGAAACGTCGTCGGGGCGGACATCGGGCGCAACGACGGCGATCAGGAGTTGAAGCTTGTGTTTGAGGCGAGTAGGAGTGGGAGCGAGTAGTTATTGAAAAAGAGTACAGGCGCTACTTGCGGTACATACAGATGGATGGCAACGGCAGTGGCAAGCGCGCAGAGATGGAGAGATTTACACAGGCAAGCGCATGTCATTGGGGCGTGTGCGTGGGAAAGGTCTGCACGTCCGACGGCAGCGCAGAGTCAATGGCCTCGAAGGCCCTTTGTTGCAGCTGCTGCACCGACAGGGAGCTGCTGTCCAGCGGGGGGTGGACAACGAGCGAGAAGGGCTTGTTGGGGTGGCGCAACGGGACCCAGGCGTAGCTGGGCATGGCCTCGCGCGTGCCGAGGATGGTGACGGGGACGACGGGGACGTTGTTGGCCTTGGCGGCGCGGAAGGCGCCCGCCTTGAAGCGGCGCAGCTTGCCGGTGAGGCTGCGCGTTCCCTCTGGAAAGATGACGAGCGACAGGCCGTTGGCGATGACGTCCACCATTTTGCGGTATGCCTCTATCTGGCCGCGGCGGTCCATGCGGCGCAAGGCGATGTTGCCGGCCATGGCCATGGCCCAGCCGACGATGGGAATGCGGAAGATCTCCGCCTTGGACACGTACTTGATGCGGCGGCGGAGGTAAGCGAACACGTAGATGTCGAGGTACGACGTGTGGTTGGCGACGAAGACGGCGGGCTGGTGCGGCGGCGGCAGCAGGTGCGCGTTGACGACGCGCGTGGACACGCACGCGGTGGCCAGCGACCATTTCATCCACGCCATGGCGATGAAGTCGTGGAAGCGGCGCGTGGCGCGGTCACGCCACAGCACCAGTGGGTGCGCCAGCACCATGGGCACGAACAGCACCAGCGACCACAGGTACGTGACGAAGAGGAACAGCAAGCCCACGACCGACACGCGCCGCTGCGAGCGGCTGCGGCTGTTGCTGCCGCTGTCGCTACCACTGCCGCTTCCGCTGCCGCGGCCGCTGCCGCGGCCGCTGCCGCTGCTGCCACCGCCGCCGCCGCCGTCGGGGGGGGACAGCGCGCGTGGTTCGGCGCCTGTAGCCGTCACTACGCGGCGGCGCACGGCGGCGGCGGCGCGCGACGGCGCGCGCGAGCGCGGGCACGCGGCATAGCGCAGCGGCGTGCGCGCAGCGGGCGGTGGTGCGGAGGACGGCGCGAAGGCGCCGGTGGCGCGCAGCAGCAGCGGCGGCGGCTGCATGCGGCGCAGGGGCGGAGCGCGGCGCTGGGGGCAGACGCACGCGGGAGGTGCGTCGCGCGCGCTCAGCGCCTAACGCGCCGCGCGTTGGCTCAAGCCCAGCAAACACGGCGTTTTCGACGTACATCGCTAGCCAATTAGACTAGTGCATTCAACATCTGATTGCCACCCAAATATATTTCAAATACAGATTCCCTTCGTCGTCGTACATATCCTGTAGACTACCTTACCTTCCTGTGACCCAAAACTTCAGCTTCATTGGACTCAACACGTCACCCACGTAAATCCATAAAAGTCAGTTTTTCTTCTCCTTTCGGGGAACTTTCAAGTAGATACAACAAACAAGTCATACAAAACCAGAACCGGTTGAATCACCTCTGCATAGCTCATCCTCGTTTTTCATAACAAATCATGCTCAACATCTTCGAAATTTTCGACAAGTAATTGGCACAGACATTAAACACAGAAATGCAAAAACCATTATTCTTTGATTTGACAGGAGGAGAGAAAGCCCAGGTTTTTTAAAACAAATAAAACAATCAACTAAAACTTTTATTATAAAACTTAGTCTTGTATCTTTCATTATTGTTTTTTTTAAAGATTTAAACCTTACTTTTTTTGTCAATTGAATACTTTGCATAAAAAATATCATCAATTATTAATCAAAAGCTTGACTGAAAAAAGGTGTAATATTTTACAGTTATTATATTTTTGGAAAATCCAAGGCCCTAACTACTTTGCAAGACCCTAATTGTGAGAAATTGAAAAATTGATATCAAATGAAACTATATGGATTTTTTAAATAGACATTTACTATTTTACAATTCGTTTTAGAGTTTTCGCGAGTAAAACGTTTGCCGGACTATATTTTCTTTTCGTTTTGCTTCTACATTACCTCCGTTAGTATGGAAAGCAGTGACTCACATATTTTGGCGAACATGAGAGTGGCCAATTTTGTTCGTGTTTGCAAATGCAATGATGTTATGCCACGCAACTTCTAGTACATTATCAGCAGAGCACCGTTCTCACGAACACGTACTCTTAGCATGGCTTCAATAGCCTAATGCACTCTCTCAGGCTCACAATCAGACAGTCACTGGAGAGTTGCGCGCGAATAATAGTATAAAAGCGCAAGTACCGACTGCCGGTAGCTAGAACTGGGAAGGTAGGAAGATCGAACCAGTAAACACTTTGTCAAGTATCAGGCGAAGAATAAAACCCTCGAACTTTAATATTTATGGGCCCAGAAAGCTCTTCTCAGCGGCCTTCTAGGCCCCGTTTCTCGTGAGATATGAAAAGCGTTCCGTGGCCAGACGGTCGTGGAAATCAGGAATAATACGCAGCAGCCATTTCGTTGTGGAAAGCTTTTCAAGATACGCTCGCCGACTCTAATAGTAACAATATTGCCAAGCAGGCGTGCAGTATCATGTTGCAGTCCCAATTGTATGGAAGAGCTCGCGACTGTAGTGCAAACTACGAACGTGGCACAGACACGAGCCGCGTCGCGGAAGCACCACCAAGGTGTTCAAGCTTGCTCTCAATGAGAGGTGGCACAGCGAGAGAGCCCTCTGATAGGGTCGACACGAGCC
>JAHNZQ020000277.1:1309750-1323495 GCA_019155205.2 Gracilaria vermiculophylla
CACCCGTCATCGGGCCAATATCGGCACACGAGGCCACAATTACTACCCTTCCTAGGGACACCCCCAAATGGGGCTAGTGAAGCTAATACTATTCATAACCACGGTTGTGGCAGCCGGGAGCGGATCAGATTCTTATGAAGACCGCTGTTGCGGCATACCCTCGACGGGTCGTTGCACTACAGCGACCTATGCAAAGCTATTCCGGACAGTGCGAATTCGCTCAGAGAAGGGCACAGAAGCAATTGGGGACGCGATGTACAAGAAAGATGCCCTTGTTATTGTTTCGGACGTTTTCCAAAACTTTATGGGACTATTGAACACCAAAAGAAACAGTAATGAGAGTTTCAAGAACTTCGAGTCAAAGTTTCAGGCTCAAGTATCTCGATTAAACGCGCATGGACCGGAGTCTAAATTATCAGATTCTTTAGTGGCGTTTGCTCTTTTGGCTACTGCAGACGTGGATAACAATCAACGAGTTTCTGTACTGGCCAATGCCGCTCTGAAGGACTCTAGCATTACATCTTCGTCGGCAACCATGGACTACCTCAAACCGATATCATGCGATGCTTTCCCATCTGTACTGAGGCAGTGTGACAAGGTGCGCAATCAAGGGTCAGAGCAGTCGCCGCGAATGATCTCCAGTAATATTGCGCACTACGTGGACCGTGGTACTGGGTCAGAAGAAATACAGTCCATTAATGGCAATAATTCCCGTAGAACCCCAGAGCAGATGAAAAGGCTCAAGAGCAGGACGAAATGTCGTAAGTGTAAGAAATTCGGACACTGAAAGAAGGACCATCTCGAAGACGGGCCGCTCAAGCCTGGAGCACAATCTCTTGATTTGGAAGCAACCGGACAGGAATCCAAAAGGAATGAAGGACGGTTTAACATGGCTACTCTCAGCGAAGGCAGCACCGAGCTGAACACCTTGGAGAGTTTCAAAGGCACCTTGCTGGATGATGGGGCGCCCTACAGTGGAATCTGTTCCAATGAACGGAATCTAATTTCCCACATCTTGTGTCCAAAATGGAACGGTGTGCTAGGCCCGCTGCCCGACTCCGTGGCCCATCCTCCTCACTGGCAGTACGAGAGGGGCAAACACAAGAGCGAGGCGAAAAGAATCCTAGGGTCGGTAGTATGTGAAGCACAGACCGACGAAGATGGCACTGGGTGAATAACGCATCTCGCAATTGAAGGCTCGCCTAAATGGGTCATCGGATGGATCGTCACGAGCTGTTGCAACATTCTGCACGCAAACCAGAACAAATCGGTACTGCCATCGGACTCTAGGAGAAAACACACAGGAATCATCAGCCTAGTAGATGAGGAAATGCACACCTACGTATCCCACTCTGCATTTACCTCTAGGAACGGTACGCTGTCTCCGAAAAACCAAAAAACATTGTTTTGCGCTTCTGCAAGCATTGAAGAAAATTCGAACAACAGACCATAGAAGGCTGTCAGGAAGATCGTAGATAAAGCCCACAAGCACACCAGTGGGCATTCGAGCTACATATACATTCGGGTACTGCTAGAACGAAACAGCTTATGAAACCACCAGGTGGATAAATACCCACACGCGGCTATGGAGCGTTGCACCGCATGCATCACAACTTCAAAGCCAAAGCAGACCAGGAAGGTATCTCTTAGCAACATGATTTGGTCATCCAATGATGTAGTGTGCGGACCTAATGTTCCTAGAGCAACATTACGTAATGCACATCATTTACGCAGTCTCACGTTATTCTGTTCGTGCTTCTGTTGAAGATACATCGATAGAGAAAGCGATTCGAGTTTTGGATGCGCATTGGATAACTCCCTTTTGGCAGCCGAAGGTGGTTACTTACGATTCTGGATCCAATAATACTATTCTTCTAAAGTACTTGGAAATTCAAGACATAGAAACAAGGCCATTGCTACCCCGTATGCATAACAAGAACGTGCAAGAATCAAAGCATAGAATAATCAGGGATATATTAATACGACTTAAGAAGGCTCATCTAGATACTCAAAAGGACTGGCCAAACGCTGTGTACATCCAGCAAGCAATCCGAGTTTTGAATGACCTCTACGGAAACGACACACCCTCTGCACAGTAATTGGCCAGGGGATACGCTAAGCATATCGAATCCGGAACCATTCCGATACTGGTATCTCAAGACCTCGTCGACGCCCATCAGACCTTGCTCGCGAAAAGGAAGTTGACACAAATCCTTCGTTCTAAGGCCATCGAGGAGGTTCCTGTTGCAGTAGGTGACGTGGTTCAGATCTCTTTGAAAAACCCCCACGATAAGAGAGCAAAATGGCCGAGCAACAAGCCCGTGCTGGCATGTAATATGACAAACAGGACATCGAAAGTCCCAGGACCGTAGTACAGACAAATATCCGATTGTATCGAGAACGTCAGACCGGCTTTTTGCAGCAATGAGCTAGCTGCTGCTGTGCAAGATGCTGTGGATGAACTGGACAGAAACTTGGAAGAGGTTGTAGAAAATCTGGTGAGCAATTCTGAACACACCGGAGAAGAGGAATTTTTGGTACACGGAAAAGAGAATTAACACCGAAGAGGAACCGGAAAGCTTTGGCCCCGATTTCCAAGTGGTCGGCGACAAAACCCAGGTGTATTGGCCGATTAATAAGCAGTTTTACAAGGGAACAGTGGAGAAGCACGAAGAGAAGTCTGGAATGTATTTAGTACTCTACGACTATGGAGATAAAGAAGTACTAGACCTCAAGGACGAAGTATATAACTACATTAAAGACTCAGGAGAAACCACGAGACAAACCACATACACGTCGGTCCTCAACCAGAAGGGGCAGAAGTTCAGCTTTAGCCTTGGGACGAACTCAAAAGTTCGGAAAGGAACCTTATCAATGTGTATTCAAGGCATTCTGTACCGGGGATTTATGTTACATCAGGCACAAGGGTTACCGCAGTATGCAGCAGAGAACACCTGTGAGAGATAAGAGAAGTCGTTCAAAAACATTGGCCGCGGCGTAGCAGTGTGTGACATTTCACATGACGCCAGCATTGTCACATGCTACGTCCTCTACAAGTTCAAGCAGTACAATGACGATTCTCTCACTCTAAAGGCAAGGATTGAAGTTCACGGTATCAAGGATCGTCACTAAGATGTACTGAAGACCGACTCCACAACCTGTCTCCTTGTTTGTATCAGGAGTCTATTGTCACTGGCAACAATCTTTCGCTGGTCCTTGGTGAAGATAGAGTTTAAAAGTGTCTTTCTACAGACACAAGCTAAGCGAAATGTCTACATGGTCACGCCGGAAGAGTGCAAAACCCGACACCACAATACTGGCTTTTACTATTGGCACCCTACGGCTTCGCGAACGCCGGAGCAAGTTGGTAAGACCTAAATGATGATGTGCTCAGAAGCTTTGGATTAGTTCAGCTTTTGTATGTTCCGCAGTCATTTTACCTGAAAGCGAATGGTAAGATTATTGTCACTGCAATCAATGTTGTGCACGATATTCTGTTTGGAAGAGAAAGGAAGAAGTTAGAAGTTGTCATTGACAAAATTTGCAAAGCGTACAAGCTGGGGACAATTTTGTATGGACATGGTAGATTTATTTTCTACGGGCTCATCATTTTGAGAGCCGATGACTCGACAGTCACGATCGATGGAGATGAAGAAATGCAACGGTTGTATAAGCCAAGTAATCTCGAATTCTTCGAAAGGAGCAAGACTCTCACTGGAACAATATTGAACTGGCAGCTTTCATATCTCTCAACAGCAGCATTGGGTGGTTGGGAGTCGCAGCGTCACCATTCTGCCTGTTTACCTTTAATTATTTGCAGCAGAAAGGCCCTATGTCACTTGTCAAGGATCTTTTATCGCAGCTAAACATGGCCAAAAATCTAAAGAAGAAGGGCACATTGCTGAAGTTTGCACAATCTGTTGGAAATCGTGAGTACGAAGTTTCAGTTGTTTTTTTCTCGGATGCAAGCCGATTCAAAGACTATGGACAGCTTGGATTACTGGCTGGGCTCTTTTTTGGGTAATTACAGGACGATGCCGATATTCATGTTATCAATGGAAGTTCACATAAATCCAGAAGGCCTGTCAAGTCAATTGGATCCGCCGAAACGTTGTCAGCCGGTGTAGCCATAGACGAGGGAAAGATGTTGACCAGCTATTTTGCATCTCTACTAGGCATTGATGTCGGCCTTTGGATCAGTGTGGACTCAATGGACCTCTTTGCTACTTTTTTTGCATGCCGAAATGCTGCCGATAGGTCTCTTCGTGGGGACCTTTCAGTGATCAGGTATGAGTTTGAAATGGATAGTATCCGTCGAATTATTCGGATTCCTGGAAATACGAACTACGGAGACCCAATGACCAAAACAGACAGCCCTATGAGCCTCAGTTTGGAGTTAATGCTATACGAAGGAAAAGTCTCCTTGGATTTTGGAATGGCACTGCATAATAGTTCGTGCAAATCTACAAGATAGTGGAGGTTTATAGATTGACCGGTATGGAAAGTAATGACTCAGAGTTTTTTGGCGAACATGATTGTTGCCAATTTTGGACGTGTTTGCGAATGCAATGTCATTTTGCCACGCACCTTCTAGTACACTATCATCAGAGCACTGTTCTAACGAACACGTATTCTTAACATGGCTACGAGAGCTTAGTGCACTCTATTGGGCTCATAATCTGACAGTCATTGCCGGGTTGAGTGCGTAGAACAGTATAAAAGCGCAAGTACCGACTGCTGGTAGCTAGAACTGGGGAGGTATGCAGATGGAACCAGAAAATACTTTGTCAAGTATTACGCGCAGAATAAAACCCTCGGACTTCACTAGTTATGAGCACAAAAACTAAGGATTGAGAAAAGCGCTTTTTTCAGGAAGTGCTTGTTAAGCCACAGAATAAAAATCAGATTTGTTTGTATTGGATTGATGCTAAAGAAAGGGGGCTTTTTTTCCATATTGTTCTTTGTTCATCTTTTTGAAACGAAAGAGTGGAAAAAAGCGTTCGGAATCTTCGCTACAAGTTAATGTCGTGCAACATTCAGAGCTTTACTTATGGTGGTTGAACAAGCCAACCGTTCATACAAGAATCTGTGAAGCTCAAGCTGATAAGTGTCGTGCAATCCTCCGAAAAAGCAAGCGCCACAAAAGCCTCCGAAAATTCCCTCGGTACTGTTGTCGTGACATATCAGAGAACTCTTCAAAGTGTGCAGTAACTCGAGCGTAACTTTGACGTCTGTTCATGGCAGAGTGCATAACAGGCAGAGAAGAAGCGAAAAAGGGTGCGAATAACGACGGCATCTTCTGCACTATGACTACACCAAGGTAGAACGATCTAGCGAGACGAATGGGGAGCGTTGGCAGCAGATGAGGCGGGCCTGCCAAGAAGGACTGTCGTATGCGTTGTGCATCCGTAAACAGGGATGAGTCACGCACACATGGGAAGGAAAGTCGCTTAACGCGGTATGCTGTGGTGGGTGTGTAATGCAGGATGGATGCCTAGTGCCGATTGGACAGAAACACTCACTTCGTAAGCGATCTGTTCACCTCACACAAAATCAGCGCACCATCATTCAAATCTTAGAAAACTTTAGATGCGATTCACAATCCGAAACATACGATGACTTAAACTTGAAAATTATTCTACAAAGCTGCTCGTTAAAAGTGAGTTATTGCAGGACAGGCCTTGAGTCATCATAGCAGCTCAGGGGTCCTCAGGCTATATGCCAACAGCAAATCCTTTTTTGCACCTCTCGGTGTTGTTCAAAATTCGACAACTCTTTCGGCAGCTCGACTAATTCTAAATATTTTAAAACTCTCCGAATAAGTAAGGTGACATCTGTTGAATAGATAGCTTCATATTTGAGCTCATGTAATATCTTAAGACTAAACAAAGCGGAACAAACTAGTAGAAGGCGTAATGTAAAAGTAACCTTTGGCTAAAAGCATTGCATTCAACTGTAGAGTTATTCTTTCATTAAAAGCAGATTTACATCTTTGTTGAAAAACTTTTTCGTGACTGAGGTTCATTATACACTGAGAAGTTTCCAATACGTCTTCAGAATAGTCACTATTTGTACCACTTTTATTTAAAAGCTGTTCTACGTTGGCACAGCAGTGCATCGTCAGCATATAACCAATACCTCAGTGTCAGCACACTTCAGTTTTTATTAAGATTTAGGCTTTCACATTATTTATGTTTTTATTTCATAGTATGTATTTCTACGTATTATGTCTAATACTACTACTCGCTGTGCGAGTCCGGGCTCAATTAACCAAGCCGGCATCGACTTTATGGTGGGCCGACTAGATACATCCTGAACACCTTCATTATCAACACCAGTCACATCGCCTATCTACTTTCGGCTCGTGACTCAATACGCAACAGTTTAAACTGCAACTGCGCGCAGTACGATGGTCATTGAAGTACAATTCCCTCCAAGGAGGATTTTCCTTAGCACTTTGCCATTTCACCGAATTCCTGTTAGGCCGCACTTATGAGAACGGGTAATGCCACAAAGGCAATTCGCGTCTGTCTACGCAAAGGGTTCAGAGTAGCCGGCACGGAGCGTGTCACGCGCCGTGACACGCGTGCGGCGGCCGCGCGCGGTTGGATGGCTACAGTATGAGCGTCGGTTGGCGCCTGCCTTGCACGCCTAATTTACTATTTTTCGCTCATTTATTCATTAAGTTATTTCGGTTATTTCGGCCCCGCTTAAGAGCTACTGTACTTAGCGCGACGCCACTTCTGCCGTCGCGCCCAGTAAACCGCACCAAGCGGGATCTTCGGTCTGACTTGCCGTCCACGCGTGTATCTCTCTCCGCTTTAAAGAAGTACGCCGCGAACTACGGAAGTCAGACGCCCATGGCGCCGAGAACCATTGTCTGGACTATTCGTTCCTTCTCCAAGGTTCGCCCTCGTACGAGGTTATTCCCACCGGACCCCCGGTTTACCCCTTTTGGACAACGTCCGTCACCCGCTTCATGCGGCTCGCCCTATACCTGCGCGGCCCAATATCTTACCTCGCCGACCCGATAGGGCCCGAAATACTACAAAGAAATCTCACCGTACTTACGGAAACCACCTCAAGCACGGGACTTGTCGGATACCCGGTTTCTCCATTCGTCTTTCTTCTGCACACTTTGCGACGGTTTGGCCCCGGAATTCCGCTCGGCTCGTGTGCCTCGCCCGAGGAAGGCTCTGCCTCTGAATCACTGTAGTACAGTGGCTCCTACGGAAATAGGGTGGTTTGGCCTTAAGGTATAATATTCCTAAGGAGGGCTCGTATTTTCTTAGCCGGGCCACGTGGTGCATAGTCTCGCCCGCGTGCGCCACAGTATCCTTGAGGAACGGTAGAATTATTATTTATTTTAGTTCATTTAGGCAGGTAATTAGTACAGTAGTGAGACCTGCCGAGGTGGGCTCCCGGCTTGATATTTAACCTGCTGGGTGAGCTCCACCTCTGGGGAAGTAAAGACAAGCACCCTTGAGTCTTCATCTACTTTTCCGGTTGGAGTCTCTTGTCGATCAACGCAGGTTTCTAAGCCGCCGATCCCCAGGTCGCATCATAGCAGCGCCTGTAGGAGCATTGTCCGCCCAGTGAACCTCCCCCTCCGCTTGTTGTTTGCAAATTCTCTTTCAGGATTCCCCCTGCTCGCGACAGAGGATACCGGAGACCACCTTTAGGAATACGCGCCTTTGGAGTCACCAAAAACTCCTAACGGACGTTGTGCTTTACCACCTCGAGAAGAGGGCTGACAGTACCACAACTGGTCTTCCGACTTAGAAGGTCACAGTTCCTAAAGGATTCGCCCAAGTCGTAGCAGAACCGTGTTTTTAGTTTGCAACGACCCATTCCCAACAGTGGAATTTTCCTTAAGGTGATTCGGAAGTGGAAGCAAATCACCCCCGATCTACTCCTCCATTGACCCCTCAGATTATCCCATGGAAACCCCCCTACAGAATACTCAAGCACCCAGCTTCGTTGGTGGGCGCAGCACGCGCAGCTCCCCCCAGGAGATGGCCGCCACACTGGAGGACCCTGAAAGTCTCCTTCGCAATCCTGGCACCTCTGTGGAGCGTTCCAGGAATCGTCTGAGGAGAATGCATGATCGGAGGCAAGCGGAATCCCCCGCAGCACCTCTGGAGAACGCTGACGTGGAGGTTGAAGAACCGTACACGGCATCGCAGCCGCCACCTCAGGAGCTGCAAGGACGGGAACACCCGGAGGCTAACTCCCTCTTGGAGTCCTTGGCCCCGCGCCTTACGGATTGGCTCTCACAAGAGCTGGTCGAAAGAATACCTGCAGGTGTTGAAGCCCACTTCGGATCGCGCCGCCATGCCCTTGTGGTGGACATTGCAACGGAGAGCGCTCACCGTGCTGTGGATGCTTTGCTGGATTCCGACCCCTCCCTTTAGGTGATCTCAGATGTTATCCGTGCGGAAATTCGCTCCCAAACCGCGCAGCTGCTCCCCGCAGCGGCGTTTCAAATTTATTCATCCGTCCCGGAGAGGTTCCCTCTATCAACACCTAAGGTGACCCCAGGCAGAGAAGGAAACGATACTGCCACCCCCTACGCCAGAGGAAGAAAGGATACTGCCGTAGGGAAACGGGACCACCTCAGGAATCCTGCTATGCACCGTCTGGACCTGACGCCCCGCGGAGGTGTACAGGATACCGGTCACGAAGAACTTCTTCACCTAAGGAGAGAAGGACAGAATACTCCTCGGGTGGATTGCGATAACGGGGGTATCGTCAGCAACCCAGACCACCTTTAGGAAAGAAGAAGAAAGAAACGGAGGGAGAAAAGAAGAAAGCAAGACATCGATTTGGAGAGAAGCTTAGACTCTGAATCCGTAGACAGGTCCAGCTCGGAGGACAGTATACCTCCCAAGGAGAAGAGCAAAAGGGTCAGAAAGGTCGTCCCGCTTAACGACCTCTTCGCCAAAGTGGTGGATTATGTCACCTTCAGGTTGAATGATCGCTCCACACTCTACGACGCGTCGGTCGCTAAACGACTTACCGAGATGCAGCGCCGTAAGGATATTCATATGAAGAAGCACTCCTTCTCAGGCGAAGACCCCGTCTCGGAGTTGAATATTTTTACGCGCTTCCGTTCGGCTTGTAACACCAATGGTGTCCATGAAGGTGCCGCCGTATGGTGCTTTCAATTCTATCTCACAGGCTAAACGCACTCGCGAGTGCAGCTGCGCCTCACGGGGAAGAGCACCATTGTGGATGATCCTGGAACGGAGATCTTGACGACGTACCCGGAGGTAGTCAATTTCGTCCTTAAAAGGTACGCCACGGACGAGTTGATAGCCGATGCTGATGCTGAAGTCACCTCCTATAGGCAGAACACCGGAATGCCCGAGACGGAGTTCTCACAAAAGCTGTGGACAAAGGCCCTACGGTGTGGGAATGTGTATTCCGAACGGCGGTTGAAGTCGTTGTTTGTCGAGGGACTCCTTCCCTCGATACGTGCGAGGGTGCGTAATCACCTGACAACGCACCCAAAGACCAGCTATACAGAGTTCGAGCGTTTCGCAGAATCCTATGGGGATACCCACCGTGCTGCTCGCCGCAGTCATGCTTCACTTTCGGACAAACCGGCGGCCTCAAGGACCCGTTGGGCATCCTCCCTGACGTTGGAATCCAGCACCCCGGAGGAGGTCGAGGAGCTCACGCTCGTAGGAGAGCAAGAGGCCCTTGACCTCACATACGCCTCCTCTCACGGAGCACCGTCTAGGACGAGGACACCCTCGTCTCCAACTTCGTACGCCTCGGCAGGATCCTACGGGAGCGTCCGATTTGCGAACCCTGGAGGCTAACCACTGCCTTGGAGGATTTGCTTGTCACGAGAACCCGTACATTGTACAACTCTCACTCCGGCAATGAGGGCCGCCATGCTACAGGAACGAGAGAAAACCTTCCAGGACCTGAAGGACACACCAACAGAGAGCGGAAGTTATCGAACCGCGTATCGCGACATCCGCTGCCCTCAAGGAAACTACAGTTACCGTGCTCCACCGGGATTGCAGACTGTCCCACTGTCACTGGCACCCGCAACGCAGGCGCCGGTGTCCCAGCCGGTTGCATCTCAAGGGAACACGTCGCATCGCAATGCACAACCGCAGAAGCCGTCCCCGCCTGGAAACCAGCCCCTCTCCAACCAGGAAAACCCTTAGAGCCACGCGTAGAGGCTCCGCGTGGCTCTCTAACATCGAGCCTCGGCTCCACGGAGGTCGCCTTTAGGAAAGGGGGAGAGGCCGTATGCTCCGTCAACGCAGAATCGGCGGGCCCCCAATCCCGTTGGACCCATTCGACACCTTTGAGGATTCTGTGTGCACGCTGCGCCGTGAGAATTACAAGATACTCGCCTCTATAGGATGTTCCCCGCTCGCCTCCACCACGGTGCACGCTATCCTCAATACCGGAGCTGACCCCAATCTGGTGCACGCCGACGTGCTCCTGCGGTCTGCTCTCGGCTTTTTGAGGACTGGCAAGCTCCCGACGGTACGCGATGCGTCGCGAAGAGCATTGACCATCCTCGGCGCAATCCCCTTGTACCTCCGGTTGTGCTCCTTACAGGTGAAAGTGTGGTTCCTTGTGGTGACCAACTTGGCCGCACAATGCATATTGGGCACCTCCTTTGTAGATCGATATGTACGTGAAATCTACCCACTCCTGCGGAAGGTGACGTTTCACGACGCTGCTCCTGTAGGAATCGTGTCCGGATATCCAGGACCGGACGCCAACCTGCGTCACGTGGGTAATCTTCCAAAGGAGACGCAGTCGAATAAGCTCCTAGTGGTGAGGAGCATCGAAATACCAGCGAGGAGTCAGGCTGAAGTCTGGGGGCAGACCTCTGCATCTGGCCTTTCATTACTACAGGGGAGTCCACACCTGACAACTAAGCAGCGCTCCGTGATGGCAAACGGTGTTATGGAAGTAATTCCGAACATTCCCTTCAGGGTCGTGCTTGCTAACCTCAAGGAGTCGCCGTTACGGCTCCAGAAAGGAATTGTCGTCGGACTGGCACTACCCGCCCCTGCAGGACTGTCTTACCTTTTTCAATCGGAAGACTTTGCGGACCGCGATGCTATCGCCACCATGGAGGCTGAAGCGACTTCAATGGCTCCACAGGAAGAGAATCCTGCCACCTGGTAGGAGAAGCTCCAAATTGGCGATGAATTCAAAGAGTATTGCCATAGGATAGTGGAGATGCTATCCGCCTTTGAGGACATGTGGTCTGGTTGCTTGGGTCAGGTCAGCCTGGCAAAGCACAGGATCTAGCTCACACCAGATGCAAAACCGGTATATCAACTCCCGAGGAGAGCCGGACCCCATGCGCGCGACTTTGAACGCGATGAGGTCCACCAGACGCTAGAGAAGGGTGTTATAGAGCCTTTAAATTCCGAATGGGCCTCCCCGGTGGTGTTTTTCAAGAAGAAAGATGGCTTCTTAAGGTTCTGTAGTGACTACAGGCGCCTTAACGAGGTGACGGTACGCGATTCGTACCCGATACCCCGCATGGATGAATGTATCGACTCCTCAGGCGATGCGTCCGTTTTCTCCACGCTGGATGCCAATAGTGGCTACTGGAAGATTGAGATGTAAGACTTCGATAAGGACAAGACAACGTTCACCTCACACTGTGGGATCTTCAGATTCCTAAGGATGCCATTTGGATTGAAGAATGCACCCGCTACGTTCCAACGAGCGGTGGACATTATCCTGTCAAAGGTGAAGTGGCAGTACGCCTTGGGGTATATCGATGACGTCATCATATACTCCCGCAGCGTGGAGGAGCACTTCATTCATGTGAAGCACGTGCTCCAACTCCTAAAGGGTGCTGGCCTCACCTTGAAGCTGGAGAAATGTTTCTTTTTCAAGTCGTCGGTGGACTTCCTGGGGCACGTTGTGCTTCCGGGCCGTCTACAGGTTTCCAGGAAAACTCAGGATGCCATCAAGGAAGCTCGCCCTCCCACAAACCAGACGGAGCTCCGCTCTTTCCTTGGGTTGCGAAACGTCTTCCGGAGGTTTGTACGGAATTTTTCCCGTATAGCGGCGCCGTTAAATTGCCTCTTGGAGAAGGACAAGCCGACGCAATTGGCAATCTTGACGGATGAGGAGTTTGAAGCCTTCGACACGTTGAAGAGGAGACTGATAGAGCCACCAATCTTGGTACTTCCGAAGCGGCACGGCCGAATGGTGCTGGACACTGAGGCCTGTAGATAACAGGTCTGATGTGCCCTCCTACAGGAGCAACCGTAAGGTGGACTTCAACCCATCGGGTATTGGAGTCGCAGCCTCACCCCTACGAAACAGAATTATTCCACTTCGGAGCGCGAGTGGCTCGCCATCGTGTGGGCGGTTTTGCTTTTACGCCCATACCTGGAAGGCGCGCGCTTCACCTCGAGGACGGACCACGCACCACTGAGGTGGATACTGTCCTTGACGGATGCTTCCCGTCGCCTGAAAAGGTGAAGGTTACGCCTCTTGGAGTTCGAGTTCGACATCGTCCACCGCCCGGGCATTAAACACCATGCAGCGGACACGCTCTCGCGAATCTCCACCGAGGGGCAGGACAAAACACCTTTGGAGGACACTATCCCGTGTCTGGTTATCCAAGAAGCCGACGGGAAAAAAGGATCCGATGGAGAATGTTTGGAATCCTATGAACCTGGAGGAAAGTACAGTGGACTCCCTGAGGTGATGGCACTCGTTGAGGAGGAGAAAGAAGTCCTTCCCATTACCGTAGTGGAGTTCCTGAAGGAGCAGAGTACGGATGCGTATCGAAAGAAGTGCCTCGGCACTGTGTGGAGTTTCACATAGTCCTTCGACGTCGACCGAGACGGCGTGCTTGTACGCCGCGCCCCCCTGGATGAAGCTCTCTAAAAGGTGGTCCAGACGAAGTTACGGGCGAGAGTGTTGTATCTCTTGCCCTATCCTCGCCTCGCCGGGCACCCCAGTGGATCTCGGATGTATTGCACCATGCGGAGGGAGTTCTATTGGCCGAACATGGCTATCGGCGCCTTCCAAACGGTGGCGGATTGCTATTCCTGCGCCGCCGCTAGGGGGAGTATACGGAAACAACGGACGCCGCTCACGCTGTTCTCATCTTCAGGACCGTTGAAGTTTGTGGCCATGGACATCTTGGCTCCTCTCCCCAAGACGGAGCGAGGGCACCGATTTATCCTCGTGATCAAGGATCGCTTTTCCAAGATCACGCGTGCCATCCCACTCCGGAGCACTACTGCAGCAGTGATTGCCGACGCCTTTCTGGAGCATGGGGTCTACCCCTACGGGATACCGTTGTACCTCCTTACGGACAATGGACCGTAGTTCGCGGCGAAACTCTTCAGCGCCGTCTCTGGAATGCTGGGGATGAAACAGTTGTTTACAACTGCCTACCATCCCAAGACAAACGGACAGGTGGAAAGGTTCGACAAGACCATCTCTTCAAGGCTGAAACACTACGTCGCGGACCACCAGAAGGATTGTCACGCATATGTGGGACCCTGCACGAATTCACACAACCTACAGGTGCACCGCTCTACGGGGAATGCTCCTTTCAATCTGGTGCTCTCGCGCATCCTGCCAAGTGCCGTCATCGCAGCACGCGCCACGGCGCACCCGGCGGATGGGCCACAGACGCCGACAGCGGCGCAAGCCAAACGCTACATCCTAAGGCGATATGAGAACGCACTCTCCCTCGCGAAGGAGAGACTCAACGCCACGCAGAG
>JAHNZQ020000277.1:1323595-1352404 GCA_019155205.2 Gracilaria vermiculophylla
TACTGGGATCCGCATCACCGCCCTCGGTGAGCCTATCCTGGAGGCTCCCGATGCCATCATGACCCCTGAAGGCGACATCCTCTACGCGGTGGATCATATTGTCTCGCATCGATGAACCACTGCAGGAGTACTGTACCGCGTCCGATGGTACGGGTACACCTCGAAGGACGACATGGAAGAACCTCCGGAACATATCCCGGAGAACTTCCTTAGGAGGTACCACGCCAATCTGGTGCGGAGACGTCTCTCCACATAGGCGCTTCCGTTTAGAAAAGGGAGAGGGGGACCCCTAACGGAGATGTTTTTCGTTTTCGCCGTCTATCCCCCACCTGGAGTTATCTTTTTCGCCTCCAGGATGCTGTGCTCGCTGTTTCGCATGCTCCTACGGCGGCACTCCGTGTCGCTGAGCTCGCGGGCACGGCCCATGCATGTTTGAACTACCATTCGTGGAGTTTCTGCTCCATCCGAAGGATCATTTATTGGTCTGGGTCCTATCACCTACAGGTCACCGAACCGCGTTGAATACTCCGCTTCGAGGTGCGCTTTCGCTGTTAGCGCTTGGCTGTCGAAGAACTCCGCCAGGCTGTCCTTGAGGGCCGTCATCGAGGCTCGGTCTGTTCGGGCCTTGTGGAGCTCTAAGATCCAAGCATGCGCCTCGCACAGAGCCCCAATAGGAGAAGCCGGAGCAGGACGGCCTGTCACCAGGCACGCCTGCACCAACTCCTGGAAGGCAGCCTCCAGAGCCCCAGAGGAGACTCCTCCCGGCGGTGCACCCGATGCGGCCACCTCCGTTGACGGCGCAACAACCGCCACGGAGGGTGCTGCAGACGGCGGACCAGCTGAGACAGGAGCTCCCCGACGGAAATCCGTGGATTCTGCAGTGGAGGATGGAAATGCCAAGGACGGAGTCGGTGACACCGGAGGTGACGGCGGTGCGGGATTTAGGACGCTCCGCAGGCGAGGCCGAAGAAGGAGCGCAGGGACGCTCCGCAATCGGGGTTGCACCACTGGGGCCGAAGGTATCGGGACGGTAGCAATCTCGTCCTCTTCCATAGGAGACACGGCGGCTACCACTGCGGGAGCACTCAGTACTGCGGCGGGCCGCAGAGTTATCACCTCATGAGGTGAACCCATATCCTGGGACGGAGTCGGTAGCCGACGAAGCGTGTTGGTCGCCAGGCTCTCCATCAAGGAGCCATAATCGAGGAACCAGAGTCGTACCACCTGAGGAGAGTGATCTGACGCCACTTGCGGAGCGGCCCGCAGATACACGCCCGACCGGGGAGGGAGCCGCTTCCAGGCGCCATCGTGGCATGCTCGCAGAAGACGGACGACCGGAGACAAGCGAGGTATGGAGAACCATGGCTGAGCGTAACGTCATATGCAGTGGAGTCCGAGGAGAGCACGGAAGAGAAGATTAGGAATGATTCACCTGCACGGAGATAGAATGAACGGACGCGACGAAGTGGGTGTTTCCCGAGGGAGAATCCTCGAAGGAATCGGAGTGGCGAGAGCCTCCAGGGGATCCATATCCCCTCGGGACTCACCCACGCTCCGTCCACGGAGGTTGCGCCCGTGCACCACGCACGGTACGACGGAGGACGCGGACACCCGCGTTGCCGACTGGCGCAGCAGCACCAACGGGTAACACCAAGAAGGAGCAAACGCAGCCGGGTGAAGGAGGAGCAGAGCCCACAGACGCCGTAAGGAGTGAAACGCGAGCCCGCGGCAACACGCCTCGCAGGAGTATGGAGAAGAGAAGGAACACCTGAAGGAGAGAACGGGCAAACCGCCGGAGGCCGCACGTTCCTCAACATCGATAGGAGCCACCCCAGGGATCAAGAAAGCGGAAGATGCACCTCGAGGACGTTGTGCAATTTAGAAAAGAGGGTATGTAGTGCAGTGGCTCCTACGAAAATAGGGCGGTTTGGCCTTAAGGTATAATATTGCTAAGGAGGGCTCGTATTTAATTACCTGGGCCACGTGGTGCATAATCTCGCCCGCGTGCGCTACAGTATCCTTGAGGCACGGTAAAATTATTATTTATTTTAGATAATTTATGCAGGTAATTAGTACAGTAACGAGACCTGCCGAGTTGGGCTCCCAGCTTGATACTTAATCTGCTAGTTGAGCTCCACCTCTGGGGAAGTAAAGACAAGCACCCTTGAGTCTTCATCTACTTTTCCGGTTGGAGTCTCTTGTCGATCAACGCAGGTTTCCAAGCCGCCGATCCCCAGGTCGCATCATAGCAGCGCCTGTAGGAGCATTGTCCGCCCAGTGAACCTCCCCCTCCGCTTGGTGTTTGCGAATTCTCTTTCAGGATTCCCCCGGCTCGCGACAGCGGATACCGGAGACCACCTTTAGGAATACGTGCCTTTGGAGTCAACTAAAACTCCCAACGGAAGTTGTGCTTTACTACCTCGAGAGGAGGGCTGACAGTACCACAATTACCTCGCGAAAGGGAGGTTCGAACACTCTTCCTGGTAATTCCGCCTTGGGGTTTTGCACTACCGCCAAGTAATAATGGGTGAATACAACAACAATTCTTGGATATACACTACATCTATATGATCCAATCCAAGCACTGAAGATCATGTCGATCTCTCGAATGGCTGTTCAAGACTTTCTGGCCATTCAGGAAGCATATGGAGACGCTCTCAACGCACAACCTGTAATTATCGCAGTGTCATACAGACCATACTTTCCTACCATGCTTTTGAAACCATTAGTTTGTGCAAGAGTGATAGGTGCAGATAAATCTCAAGTTGTAGAGCTTAATTATGATATAGTCGTGAATAAGCGTGAGAACGTATCTGGAAGTTCAACATCTGTATCAGTTAAATCTGCTTTGGCTAACATCAAGCGAGATGTGAAACTCGATGCAAACAGACTGGACACTCGATTAAGAATTTTGATGCTTTTCGCGTCGTATCTTGAGCTTAACGAGAAACGATGTTAGAAATTTGCCGAAAATTCTGAAAATGAAGCTATTCAACACATCATACCTATCTTACAACCTCCTTGATTTAAGACTCGTGTCGAAGACGCGCTGAAATTGAACAAAGTGGGTCTGAAGAACGACTACTTTGCACTAATGGATTTTCCTATAGACAAGACTGAGATGTTCGAAGAAGCTCATTCAATTCGTGAGTACGTACAATTACGCAACAAAAGTCGTGGTTCTCCATACAGGAGTGATAAGCAGACTGCAACTCGCCAATCACCGGCGATCAAGAGCAAAGACCAAACTTGTGAAGCATCTTATGATGGTAATCCAAACAAGAGAAATAAAACGTTAACTCCATGCTTAAATTCTAATTGTTATGGTGAACATCTTGTCAAGGACTGTTCAATGACGACAAAAAAACAAGCTAAAGAGTTATTTGAATAGTACCGGGAGAATAAAAAAACCAAGAGAAATCACA
Source organism: Gracilaria vermiculophylla (assembly GCA_019155205.2). Lineage (NCBI taxonomy): Eukaryota > Rhodophyta > Florideophyceae > Gracilariales > Gracilariaceae > Gracilaria > Gracilaria vermiculophylla. Next base: position 1,327,021 of record JAHNZQ020000277.1, read on the forward strand.
AAAAAGGAAATCTAGTTTATCTGCGCTTTCTGGCTCAAAACAAGGCAGTAAGGCAGCTCTAAATGATTTCAAGAAACCTGATGGAGATATCTCTGTTGTCTAAGTTGAAATTTGCGGTCTGAAATTTGTATGCAGAATTGACTCTGCTGTAAACAGAGATGCGATTTCCTAGACGATTGTCAATTTCCTTGGAGAACAAGGAATTTTTTTGCCTACCTTATCTCTGTCGAAATAAAAAAAACCAAAAGCTGTTGATGAGCATGAAGTGCACTCAAAAGGAACTGCCCAAATCAACCAGATGATCAAAAATGTACTTGGACTCTGTCGACCCCGCAGCATCAACGTTAAAATAATCTCGGACAATGATAGTCAACTACCGCTTGGTAATAATTTCGCTGGTGCAATTATTCTTGGAAACCTACTTTTCGTTACATCAGGTTTATGTGTTACGGATTCTCTCGCCGAAAATATCGAAAGTCTTCACCCATTGACTACGGAGGCCTAAAAGTTCAAGACGATGCTCCGAAAATTGGAAGAATCGAACTAACATTATTTTCCAAAGAAATCAATATGAATAAGTCTGAACCCGAACTAGCCCGAATTTGCAGCATGTTATCGAACGGAAATTTTCCGCTCAGGGATGAAGGCGACATCTATTACACAGATGTCCCTGTTCGTACACAATGCGAAGATGAAATTATCGATGCTATCGAGACTATGATATCACATGCAAATAAGCAGTTATCAAAAGATTTGTTATGGAATCTACAAGAGCTTGTAAACGATTTCAAGGGTATTTTCAGAGTGAAACTTTGAAGAGATCGTCCATTTGACGTCGAACTAATGAACATTGAGTATGAAGTTATTTCACGACCAGAGAAAGTTTTCCAGCGTACATATTCACCGGAACAACTCGATTTTATGAAACCGAAAGTTGAAAAACTTAACAGCCCTGGATTTATGAAGCCCAACAATGCTTCAAAATGGGCATGCGCGCCGGTCATTGTGCCAAAACCAAGAAACGAAGGATCTCGATTTGCAATGGATTCTCGTCCTATCAATGCCCAAACAAATAAAACTGTGTGGCCTGCGATTCAAGCTAGTCCAATGTTGGCGAATCTCATCGGATATAAAATATTGTTTAACTTGGATTTTTTACATGGCTATGGGCAGTTTCCATTCGCCGCCGAATCGCGTGACTGTCAGAACCGTTCCGAACAAGCACAAAACGGCGGATGGACGCCCATTTCAGCGTTCTTATTGGCCAGCTAGACATTTTCTTAAAGTGGTCCTAATAGCCCCTGATCGTACCCTGATGGGGCACGCTGTAAGTATGGCTTTTCTCTACTATTAAAAGTAAGCCACTTGGCTTCATTGTGACGAATCAGTTTCCGGTACTGGACCGGCGTTCAGATATATGGCACCAGATAGAGATCCGTATCGATCTCTTTCTCTTGCCGGCAACGCCTACCGGTTACCATCTAACAATCTGCGGACGGAAAACTAAGAACATATTTAAATTCATTGCAACAGGTAAGATAATGGCAACTCCATTTTCTTATCAAAGTGGAACGGTTCCTACTTATGATTCGACGAAAGTTTGCAGGGCCAATGGTAACGTTTGTGAAAATCTACGGAAAGAATCCCAAGAAGGTGAGCAGGCCCAAAACCATATATTCTATCCAATACCTAACATGTATGAATTGAATGGAGTGCTTGTTTAGCAAGCTACCACAATTGCAGTAGAATGAGTCACTGGTACGCGTTTTTGAAGTCTTTGATAACAGACAATTTGAAGGCCTTGAATAAGAAGTGGGGCCTGAAAATGGGCCATCAGAACAAAAATGAATCAATATCGAGAGCGGTAGTATTCGTTCTTTTACAAGAACGCAAAGATATGAACTTGGATGAATGTATTCAAAGGAATGATTTTGCAAAACAATTTTATGCATGGGAAAAGAAAAATACTCCAAACAATGATTCGATTACAGACATACCAGAAATAGAATATATTTTGAATCATTTACCTGAGAAAAAAAGAGAAAAAGCACGGCATGAGCTTCAAAGAAAAAAAAAAGGAATTGCAAATGTGGAAGACTCATGTAAAATCAACTCATATCGACCCAAATTCGAAAAACATGGCGAACATTCTGGACAAAATTTAACTCTGAATGAGTTTGCACGACTTTGCGTGCTGCTTCGTGACGATGATAGAGCACGCTTTGCATTGATAAAGGCTGTTGGATTAGAGTTGACGAGAAGCCAGATTGATGCTAACGTAACGAGCGAGTCATTTTGGATGATCGTGGAAAACAGGTTTAATGACAAATCGGTGGACACAATTGAGAGTTTCAGGGGACATATCGATGATGTTAATTCGAATGAACGCCCCGTCACATTTCGTACGGCACTTATGTTGAAGAAGCAATTCAGTCAAAGCAAAAGACAGTCTACTGTGGTTCGAGACCGGTGGTCTGCCTCTGGACAGAACGATAGTTCGCGCGTCACTGACGTTTTGCGGTATACGAGTAATGGAGATCTAACTGCTGATTCCAAACGTGTTCTGATTTTATTTCTTGTTTGTAGGCTAGGCACACCGCATGAAGACGTTTCATTGCTCAGCTTAACTACAAAACTAATCTGCAAAGAAGACGCCGGATATGAAGAAGGTGTTCCAGTTAGCAGGGAAAACACAGATCCGAATGTGCGAAAGAAACGACGCTTGCACCAAGACCGCGGAGATATCAGGGCTGAGGGTTTGAACCTCTCGGGGGGGCTGCATCGCCTGGGATCGGCTTCTGAAGCACGAACGGCACTGCTTATGGTGCAGTTAAATTTCGAGCGGGCCAAACATAAAAAAAGCGGAGACGAAGAAATGATTGTCAGGATGAAGAAGCAGAACAGATTGATGTCTCTCACGGAAGAGAGTGCTCTGCGCTACGAACGAGCGCAAAAGAGAGGAATTCGGTCGTTCATCGAAAGTTGTCGTACGGTATTGGAAGAGAATCAAAGTCAATTTGATGCTTTCCGTAGCGCTCCGAATACTGACGAACGCGAACGCAATCAGTAACTGACTTTTATTACGTACTGTGATACTTGAAGTGCAGATCATGTATCCCAGGTTACGTTCTTCGCTAGAAATAATGATATTCGCAATGGGGCTGCATTTGATGCCGGGTGGAAGAGGGCCGAAATCCAAGGTACGTCCGTGCCCGTCGCTAGTCCTCGACGCACAGCTCTGGCTTCTGGACGCTGGGGGTTGAATGGGTAGCACACGCGAGCGCAAACAACCATCCTGCCAGCCCTGATAAGGTAGTTCTCGTGTGCTGTGCGATGCGCGTCGTGAATATTGCTCTACAGGCCCCAAGCACGGGTTTTGTGCTATCGCGAGGGGCTTGTACGTAGCGTGGTCCATTTGAAATCCGTAGTTTCTATCGCGTTTGCTGCTACTGCGAGCCCTCTGCTTCTCCAAAGGCGACACCCGGTTCGTAATCCGGGAGAACGGTGCATGCTGTGATCGTGTCCGCTTCTGTCTGGTCCTAGTTGGGCCCGTGTTTCTGTCGTTTTGGTTGTGATTTTTGCACTTCCGGGTTTCTTGAGGTGCGCAGTACGGACAACGTATGGCGATATCCGACACTCTTGTGCGCTTCGTTATGGCTGTCCCGCATCATGACGGTTCGCGTCGGTATTATGCAATCATAACCTTGTTCATAATTGTTCTCGTGGTTGCTTCGGCTTAAGAGCTTTTTATGCATCAGCGCGTTGTGCGTCACTACGTTGGTAATGAGTTCAAAGTCGTCACACAAGATGGGCAAGTATCCCTGGTCTAACACGGTATGCCTCAAACATATATCTGCAAGGTTACTCAACCCCATACACTTCAACATATTGTGCAAAGACTGTCGAGGTTTGAAGGTGGGGCTCGTGGGGAAGTGCGTGTCGTAAACGCGTGTGGCGCCATGATTGGAGTGTTGGGAATATTTTCGGCGATTGTTAGCGCTCCAGCTGCCCCCTGGTTAGATTAGACGGGCGATGATGGTCAGGAAGAAGATCGCTTTTCGTACTGGGCAGCAGATGCAGATGATAATGACGATGATCGATGTTCTGGCGTGTTAAGAGAGCAGCGCTACTGCCTAGAAAGCTTGCTATGGCAGTGTCTTAGAAAACAACGTGAAACTGTTTAGTGCGCTATTCTAAGAGCTGAGCATGAACGCTGCCTCCAGAAGTCGCAGTATAGCGGAGTGTGACATATTTTGAATTCATTACGATTGATATTACTAAGTCCTGCACGTATCCTTAACCTGTCTCAAAGAAAGCAGTTCAAGATAATGATCTTTTCACTTATTCTGGGCGGTGAACTATCAAGAATTTGAACGGAGGTGGTAAAGTGGCTCCTTCTATTTTCACGACGTTGCGAGGAAGCCGTCCTCCGCCGGAAGGCAGTTGCGGAACTGGTCAATGATGGAATCGTTCTACAACACGTACCCAGACAGTGAACGTGGGCCGTTGCATGATGGGGCATCGTTTCTTGGCACGAACTTCGCGGATGCTACAAAAGGGCACTCGAGGTGATAGGACATTCGAGGACCTTACCAAGATAATGAAATCTCCGACGAAGGGAAATAAAAATGCTTTCTCCAAAACGCCGAGGGCGAAGGTCGGTGGCGACGGTTCTCCTGCCGAGGTATCGCCGGCTGCTGCAGACGGAGAAACGCAGGCGGCAGCCTCAGGTCGCAACGAAAAGACTAAAGGAATATTTTGGATGTCATTGTCAAAATATCCGAACAAAAAGTGATGACGCAACACATACGAAGACGGATTCTTTCATCATTTTTCGTTCAAGTAGCTTTGGGATTTGCTGCAACTCATAGGCGGAAATGGCGAGCACTTTTGGCTGTTGGTGGCTGGGTGAGTGAGGACGAAATTGAGCTTCACAGCAAAGGGGAGGCGGCTCGGCGGGAACGCATTGCGGAGGGTGGGTCTTTCGCGGGCCGAAACGACCAGGAGCTTAGCGGAAGACAGCCTGACGCGCGGCGGTTGAGGCGGGTCGGTGATGGTCGCTTTCGGCGGAGTAGGGCCCGCAGTGGCCACTTGCAGCGATCTTTTCCCGTTAGAGTGAAGCGGCGAAGATGGGATGGAACGAAGATGGCGCGGTCGGCGCGTGAAGGCGACAGGCCTGTAAAGGGTGGAGACAAACGCAAACATGTCGCGGAGAACGCAACGGGTAGCTCATCCGCCGTAGAGCCGGTGCGCTCTCGTAGAGATGCGCACAGTGGGAGGTGGGGGTGGTCGCGCATCCGGCTTGGACAAGAGCGCGACAAAGGCGGCGACCCGAGGTGCAACGCCAACACGGCGGAGCGTAAGGCGGAGGCGGCGCAAGCCAAGGCGGTGGCGCGAAGCGCGCCCAACAGGTTTTATTTTCTTTCAAAAAATTCGAGAAAATACAATAATACGATCTAATTGAGGCATTTTTTTATTTATAAATCGGGATCTCTTTTCTGTTCTACCTAATGGGATCTGCATGTGGACCAAGCATGCGGCGCATAACGGCGCACGCGTATCTGCGAGCGCATACGAGTCCATACATGACAACGACGGCGAGTGCGTCAGCGGCGCGCAGCACACGGCGAGCACCTGCCGCGCGGCGACGAGCGCCGACTCGTTGTGGCAGCATCGCGCGCGGGCGCGCGGCATGAACTCGGAAGTTGCAGACGCCGCCTCGCGCGCATGCAGCGATGAGTTCGAACTCGACGCCGTCCGCGTCGACGCGCGGCGACGAGGCGCAGCCACTTCCCGCTTTCGCCGACGGCAACGACTTCTACCACAACGCCTACGGCTGGTACGAGCACAGCTGCACACAGGTGGGCCGCCCCAACTCGCATACCGACCCCGTGCTCGCCCCCGCGTGCTACCCGCGCAAGGAGCTCATATGGGTCGCCACCGCCTCTGGCATGCTGGACGCCTACAACGCCCACGACATGGCGCGCATCGTCTCCATCTACGTCGGCGAATCCACGCCGCACCCGTCCAACACCGGCGACGTGCGAGACATTGTTGTCTAGGACTCCTCCATTCTCGCTGCCGTGAGCTATGGTCTGGCTGTCGTCAAGCGCGGCGGCGTGTTTTCGGCCTCGATTTGTGCCGACGCCGTTCGAAACGCCAAGACGTTGGCGCTCAAACCGATGAGCGATTATCACGTGGGAAACGGCGGCGAGTCTCGCATGCTGGCTCTCATCGACCTACAGCCAAAGAGAATTCTGCAAAAGGCCCCTTTGCGCGGCGCCACCGGCGTGCCTGCTGCAGTATGGGCCACACCCTAGGGCGAAGGCAATTTTGCTGTCTTCCCCATATCCACGGGTCGCATCTCACTACGCGCTGTGTCCTTCATGCGAGAGGTCAACGCGACTGCCGCTTTTGCTGGCACCACCACCTCACTGGCCACCAGTGGCTACTACTTAGTTGCCACGGGACTCGGCACTAGAGATGGCGTGTCCTATCTTGAACAGACATTCAAACTGTACGACGTTCGCGCCGTCCAAAATCCCCTTCCCTCTGTCCGATTCTTCGGACCGCCCATGTTTACTGAATTGGACCAGGCCACTTCACAATTGTACGATACTTATGGCGCTTTGTGTATGCTCTGGACATTCAAGAGATGTACCCTTCTGCAGCAATGTGCGCGCGGCAAGTGAGCCGGCATAACGGCGGATGGGTGTTCTACGCTTGCCATAGAGTAATGGTATTGCTCCATGTACTCTTCAAAATACATTTCTAGCGCTTGCGTCATGTGACTACTGCGGCTGACTGGAGTGGAGAATGCTGAGATGGATGAGGGGATGCCGATAGAGTGAGCAAGATAACTTGCATCGAAATTCCCTCTGGTACGACTCGTTTCGCAATAAGAGAATTGGATTCTCCTGGATGCTCACAAATTTTATCTCCATTGCGCACACAGGACTACACCGCATTCATCGTCCATATCCTACGGAGCCCCTACCGGAGGGGGTCGTTGCAAGTTCCTGCGCTGCACCAAGGATACAAGTTCGTCCCTTTTTTTGGACGTCGACTTCTTGCTGTTCTCTGTTTGAAACCGTGCAATTTGCATCTCGTTGTTCGGCTTGCACGCGGAATACCATTCATTTATCTCCTGCTCGCACTGCGCTGGATATGCAGATGAAGTGTGCTGCAGATTATCTTCGTGATTAGCCAGACCAAAGTTGTGAAGTTTCATACACAGCCAAACTAATCTTGCATTGACCGAAACCGAAAATTGTAAGGCGTTTTATAATATCCCCCACCGCGAAACGAGCATTCCTAACGCTTGCTCTACATGTACTCGTAACGAAGAATGGAAATAATTGTAAGCATCTTCATAGGGACCCTATACCTGTGAGGAAGCAATCGGGGTGATCAGGCTCTCACCACAAATGTAGGCTTCATCTCCTGCGATCCAAAACTCCTGTCGTAAACCTTGCTCTTCTAAATACTTGCCCAAGCTAGATACTGTGTGCGCCAAAGCGTCGTGCGCTAAGCCTACGCAGCGTGCCGAATAGCTACAAAATACATATGATGAGTCTACCAGCGCTTGCACTGGTAAGGCGTAGTATCCTTTGCGGCAATAAAAAGACGCAGGATTGAGGTATCTTGCTGGCTTTTGAATTCGAATGGATATACCATCCAAGGCCCCAATGCAACCCGTTAGTGTACTTGCTGGTGATCTAGAATATTTAAAATCTTCCGAGAGCTTGTGTAGTTCTTCGAATGTGTTGGGACCCCCCGGGAGTCTAAAAACGTTCATTAAAACCAGAGACGTCCCGTGAAAGATTTCATACACTGTCGATGCTCCAATTCGAAAACTCATCATAATATCCAAGTAACTGGCGCCAGCAAGCAAACGTAACGTTATCGCTAATCTCATATCTGGAGCAATCGTAGTTCGACCGGACCGTATAGCCATGGATTGATTTCGGCACACAGCTGGTTCAATTTTGGCCAATAGCCTCGCAACTGTACTTCTGCTCATGCGAAATGCTCTTTTGAAAGAACGCAGATTATATATTGCTGCAAGCTGCTTGAAATTTATACTTTGTCTCAAAGGAAGCTTTAAATGAAGAAACGGCCGGACTGCATATGTATGTGGCTGTTGAAGAATATTTACTGCAACTAGTGCAGAATAAGCCGCAGCATTTCTGAATTGACTCTCCTCGCTTTCAAGCACATCATAAAAGTCGCTATCCATTCTTGTTGCCCCAAATGACCAAGGAATAGAGTCACCTCGTTTAGAGCGTCGTTTTAGTATTGGAAAGAATTTTGAGCGTGTTCCAAACGTCTTCAATGCCCGCCAAGACCTTCGGAAGGTTTACTGTTGACCTGGAAGGCAAATAAGGATGCTTTGTGCTGGGCTGACAGCAGAAATTAATATATAAATCTCAATAAATCACACATATTCATGTGCTTGTTCGGAACGGCCCTCAATCATTCCATACATCTTTTGGCGTATACACCCACGATCGGGAGTTAAGTGGTGCTACAAGTGCTGTCGCGTATTTCGAATCATCTATGAAATCGCTCATAGGACACTTCTACCTTCTCAAATACCTTGATGATTTTTTGGGTTACGCGACGGATGTAAAGTATTTAATGAACAAACTTCGTTCTGTATTCGAATTCTGTCAAGAAAAAGGACTTAATCGTAATCCTGATAAGTGCAAGCTGGTCACGTATGAAGTCCAATTTTGCAGACGAGTCATAGATATGCATGGGGTCAACTTCCACCCTCGTCAGTATGAAGCTCTTACTGGTATGTCTCCTCCATTTACTGTCGGAGCACTTATGGAACTCGTTCATGGTGCCAAATCGATTAGAATGGTAATTTCAAACTTCTCTAAGATCATAAGTACACGACAAGTTTTGCTTGAAGCTAATTACTGTAAGTGTGGATCCCGAAAGAACACTCGAATTTTCAACCGCCCAATTTCATCGTGGGGGGACGAGCAACAAAATGCATTTTTACGGCACATCAGTGCCATCAAAGAATAGACTATTTTCGTTACAGCTGATCCAGAAAAACGACTTTGTCTACTCACTGATGCTCTGGAACCATATTGGTAGGGAGTTCTAACCCAAGTCACACATCGTGAATTCATATCTGGAAAATCAATGCAAGATTGGAAACACCTCCCTGTTGGACTTTTCTCTGGATCGTTTAGATGTTGGTGAATTCGTCGGGCAATGCTCAAAAAAGAAACATATGCTATCCTTGCTTCTGTTCTACAACTTCCTCGTACTCTCATCGCCTGTGGTGATTTCTCGTTATTCACCGATCACAAAAATATTCTTTACATGCCGTCGACTACAGTTTTTAATTCTAATGTTACTAGACATCTGGTTCACAATATTCAACGTTGGGCTCTCCAATTAGCCGAGTTCAACTTCAACATTGAACAAATCCCTGGTGAAAGCAATATTTGGGCTGATATCCTCACACCTTGGGCATCTACTGATTATGAAAAGTCTTGAGCACTTCTAATGAATGCTATCTTAATTCCGTTGCTTACAGATCACAAGCCTGAACTCCCGTTTATGGAAATTATCGTAGCATCTCCTAAAAAGAATCCTCCTTCCGAAAACGAAGGATACTCGTTAGTTCCTGGAGCCTTGAAAACTCGGAAACCCTCTAACGGAATATTATACATTCCATGTAACGATGAAGAACTTCAGCTTCGTATCGCGGTATCCGCTCACTGTGCATTCTCAGGACATCGCTGGTGTACTACCACCTGCAAAATCATTAAGAAGGAAATGTACTGGGAAACCATGGAAGATGTCATCAAACCCTTTGTTTATGGTTGTTTCGTTTTTTTACTATCAGCTACTGGTGACAAAGTGAAGAGACCTCTTGGATCTCAGAGACATGCCGAAAAGCTATGCAAACTACTTCACTTTGACTATCTACACGATGGAGAGTCATCCAGTCAGAAAGAGTTTATACTAAATCCCAAGGACGATTCGTCTGGATAACGATTCTTACGAGCATGTAAATCGGCTGGTGCTCAAACTACCGCAGAAGTACTCAAGGAATAGTTTCACAGAGTTCGTTCGAGTTTAAATGCGGTTTTCATACCAAGGGACTCACTTCAAAAATCAAGTCATGGAGTTATTGGCTTCAGCTATGGGCGCCAAACATAACAAGTTGTGTTCCATTGTCGAACGGAACTATAGAAACTGTTTGTAAGCAAATACTTCTCATAAGACCAGCTTTCAGTGCAGGGTCCAAGATACCTGAAACAAAATGCGTTACCACAGTTCTACCGATACAGAGAATTATCACCAATACTCCTTCGCGCAGGCTTGATGATAGAGCTCCAAACACTGTACACACTGTTATACCTTCAAGTAATCCACTCAACTTGGCTATTTCAACAGTCGATTGCATTGATGCTTTAAATATGGACAAAGCTCGTGCCATTCAGAATCTGAGTATCGAAAATCTACAAAAGGCATTGGATGAGATGCATAAGTCTATCAACCTTACTCTATCTGACTCACGCAAAAAGGCTGTTGATTGTCAAAATTCTCATACTGGTTTCCGCCTTTATCACCTTATTGTAGGGGACTATGTTGTCGTATTTTGCAGTCGTAGAACACGAACTAATATACCAGCGAGTAAGGTAGGACCTCGTTGCATCACTCAAGCACTTTCTGATTTCCTATTCAAAGTTTAGCATTTGGTGACAAAAGATACTGAAGCCATACACATCTCGCGTATTAAGCCAGATGTCGACGCACTTGTTGGGAACCCTGCTCAGCTGAACGAAATTGAAGACTTCTCTGATCGCATCTGATGCTTTGTTGACAAAATCAAAGACGTTTGAGACAAAGATGGAGAACTCGAAGTACTCGTGTCCTGGAATGGTATAACCTCGAACGGTGACTCGTGGGAATCTTTACCAATCATTTTTGAAAACGTACCCGCTAAATATCGTGCATTCTTTAAACGACGTCGTCAATCTGATATCATGAGATGCGCTAAGTGTTTTCTTAAAACATGACACTGTTCTATTGGGAACTGTGCTGCATAAGCACAGCAGTGCATCTTCAGCATAAAACCAATACTTCAGTGTCAGCATACTTTAGCTTTTATTAAGAATTAGGATTTTGTGTTTTCTGTGTTTTTATCGTATAGTATGCATTTCTACGTGCTATGTCTCATACTACCACTTCTTGTGCGAGTCGGGTCTTTAGAAACCCAGCCGACAGGTAGTTTTTGGTAAGCCAGCTAGGTACATCCTCAAACACTTCTTCACGAATACCGATCTTACCGCTTATCTACTTCCGGCTCGTCACTCAACACGCAACAAAAACGCTTTTTTTTCTTTCTTAATATAGCATCCAGAACATAAGCATTTCGGTTTCGTATTACTTTTCTAATACTTACGTCCTCTTTCATACACAGCTTTGGTAATCATGCCGCTTTTTTCCTTTTATTATGTTTTGCAGTAAATGCAAGCCAGTGCCAGCAAACCTCGGTTTTTGTTCAACAATTTCATTTTCTGCTTTATTTTTGTTCATTGAAGCGGTAGTGTCCCAAGTCTTTTCCGTTAATTTATTGCCGGATGCAGATTAAAAATTATAAAGACTTCTCAATTTTCTAGTTTTTTTCTCAGCATTATGCAATTTCCACGCAATTAGAAAAGAAACTGCTAAAAGAGAGCGACTGGCTCGAAATTCCAACTCTTTTACTTGTATATTTTCTCGAGATTCAAATCATCTGGTGTATCTCTACTACAGCGATCGATAATATAATAGTTTTTTATTCTTGATTATAAACCTCAGGCATTGCAATATTGAATTCAATTTCTCTTGAAAATATTTTCCTCCGGTCTCGCACTCTTTTGAAAAATACGATTATCTAGATGAAACTTTCTTCTTATAAGTTATTCACGAGCAGCATGTTTTATAACTTTAGTGGACCTCAATCATTTTCCATTAGTGCTTTAAGGGTACTAAAAAATGCAAACAAAGTAGTCGGCCGATACCAAACGATCTGATCCACACCAGAGTTGTACTACAGTGACTCTCTTATTTTCTAATGTGAGATTCGTTAAGGGGCGTGGTAATGCTCCACATGCGATATCGTTTATGGAGGTTCGAATAGAGATTTCACCACCTTAATGCCTCTTGCATCTGCAAATTTCCAAAACTTTTTGGACACGAAGCTGCTTCCTTGTTCTACTCTTAAAAACTCCGGAGAGCCTAATTAAATCCCTGACCAGCAGCGGAGAAATGTTTGCCAGACAATTGAGGGAGTGAGGCGTTTAAAAAGAAGTGCCGCACAGCAGTGAGTAGCCACATCAATGACGTGTACGACAAGTGGACTGCTGATATACATGATCTACACCGCCAATATATGCATATCCTTGACTTCATCCGTTACAACAGTGAGCTATAATCTCCGAGGCCTACAGGAATTTGAAACGCATTTTTAGAACTCCCTAGTCAACTGTTAAATCGCTTTCAGTACTTCGATGTTTACTTCTTCAGGACACGCACATTTAAAACGGCTTATCAAAGCTTAAACATTTAGGTGTCCAAATAATCTATTTAGCTTCTTGAATTCAGTTTCCGTGTATAGAGAGAAACCCCTATATCTTCTCTGCCACCAATAAATTAGGATGAAGTTTTCAAATGAGTGTGATTGTCTCAATTGTTTGCAAATACTTTCTTTGTCCTCAGTGCTGATTTTCAATCCGTTTTCTATTATGTTCTTTATCAAAAGTAGCGTTTAAACATAATCCTGCAAAAATTTAAAATTTTCAGCAATCATAAAATCGAGGTCTTTGAAAGGTATCGGTATCTTAGCGGTTTTGACTGGCTGACCCATGCATCATATTACAAGGAGAAGTTCTACATTTTTAGTTCTCAATTGACAGAAATAATCAAATTCATCACAGTATGCCCTGTATTGTTCATGTGAAATTACCAATGAGCGATACGCACATCTACTAATGTATATTGCTTTGAAGGTTGTTTTCTTTCCTGGTGCAAATTCTATTTGCGTAGTTGCAACGGGCACCGGACGATCTTTGTGGAAAGAGCTTTTGTGACTGAAGGAAGCGTTGGCAAGTAAAATCCCATTCAAAGCATACAGTGACAGATTATCCTCTTCAATGTACATTTATTGTATTCATAATCAATACCATCACTTTCATTGGAGCGTACAGTGTTAGAATTGTCGTTAAACTCGTGTTCATGATCTATAGTCAAGTCATCACACCATAGACCATATTCTCCAAAAACGCATATCCTTATGGATTCTTTTTCTGTTTTCTTTAAATTCCATTTCGTATCTCAAACGGCTCGTGTCTATCCCTATCAAAACGATATCCAGCACATGCATATCCACCCATACCCTTCAGTGACCTTGATGAGAATTAGCGTCCTTCGTTTCGTTTGTTCATTTAACGTCGCTTGTATATATCAGTAAATTCTCTTCATATACATTTTTTATTGTGTAGGTCACTGCAATTGCGACCTTAATAGCTACAATGCCAATCTTGGTAAATGCCCTGGTAGTCTTTCTTTCGTATGACAGAAAAAAGATTGTACAGGTTTGAGACTCCTTTGAGATTCGGGGAAGTCTTCTTCAAAGAGACTTGGTAGTCTGCCTCTCATCGGCAGCGACAACTAGTTGATCTCGGAAGACATTGTTTTGAAGGTACGTAGGGTGAAATTGCTTTTGAATCTGGATAAACGTGTTGCCAATGGTGCGAAACATGTCTAGTTAGCTCTCATTAGGATGTTTTCATAATATTTGAAAGGTGAATAGACTGCCACAGAATCAGCTTCCTGTCTCATTGTTCTTCGTCCATATATTTTTTTATGATTTATTGTAGGTTCTCTTAATAAAATTGACAGATTCGGTAGGTTTGTAGAAAATATGATAATTCATAGTCGCAGAGCAGAAATGGAGGGCTTTCAACTGTTTCTTTTTCTCGGTGACTAAGTATAATCTGGGAAGGAAGTCGTAAGATTCAATATTTTATCGTAGGTCGTCATGAAAAGCACCAACTTATTTTCGGTGACCGTAGAGTGTCTTTATGATCCCGCTCAGTTTCATACTGTACTGCGGTATTGTTTTCCGCTCCATACTTTGTTCCTTGAAAAATCTCTGGCGTTTGTTACATTCACGGTTTGCATTTAAACTATGAAGACGTTTACGTGCCCCGGTTCTGGGAACTGATATTTGTTGCGAATGATGTTGTCCAAGTTAACCAGTGGAGCTTTTATATGTCTTTCCAGGAACATTCTTTGAATGTATTTTAACTAGAAGTCTCGTTTATGTTTGATTTTATCCACAACGCTGTTCATTACTAGTTCCTGGTTATTCATCATCATTATATGCTTCTTGAGGCTGAATGTTTTTTGCTCTATTTTCGTGTTTTTGTGTCAAAATATTTACATTATGAAGTTGATTTGAATAAAGACTTCCAGTAGGGATCTTTTACGCAATTAACCTTGTTTACATCGTAGCAGCATTTCCTTTTTTACGAGAAATTTATCCTAATTATTGTGATGGAGTTTGAAATGTAGGGGATAGGGTCTGGAAAAAATGTTGACGTGAATTCCAAGTAAAATAGTTCAGCTCTCCAATCTGTCTCCTCTCACACTTTGAAAATATCTCGATTTTATTCTTCGACGTCGTTTTTATGTCCTATCACTTGTTCGGGAGAAAAATTCTTTTCTAGAAGTTTGGGATCTTTCAAATTACTATTCAAAGCATCAAAATGGTTCGGAAGGAAGCTTCGATTAAAATCAATGGGTTGGTCAAATGGTTGACTGCCTCTCAGAGATTTTTAGTATTAGAATTCTTATTTACGTCTGTATTTGTATTATTTACGTGACTCTCCTTCCGTTCTTTTCGTCTTGTAGTTGTATTTATTTACGTGACCATATCCATTAGACAGTGTATGGTCACCTATGGTTTCTCAGAGTGTAAAGGGAGGACTGCTCACATCAATCTCTTGGTCAGCAATCCTCAACTCTGTTCGTCTTGTTCTCCTGCTTGACTAGCATTTCATACCTCTAATGTACTCGTGCTGTAACTACCGAACTCGTGTCCATCTACATTACTGGATTCTTAGTTTGGTAGGTTCGAAATTTTAGTTTCTCGTTTTTAAATTGTGGTCGAACAGGACAGTTAGAAGTGTTGAGAAACTTGGTTTCGAAGGAAGGTGTGGGGTAAACGAATAGAATATGAATTACCTCTTAACAATAGCCTGGCTTTCCTGTAGCTGTACTACTAATATGAAAGACAACGGCTCTTAAAAGCTGTAGAGTCCAGAAGATGTAACTGATTTTGGAGCAATTGGCATATGCGTGTGATGAGATAAGTGTGTATTTCTTCTTTTAACCCCATTATATTTGGGTGACGAATTTTCGTCACCGTAGGTTTTGGGTGCACTGGGTGATTTGGTCCCGCTGCACCCTGCATCGGTGACCGTGCGCCATGCTTGGGTGATCATCACCGACTGTCGGTGAATTCACCCAGCATATCACCCTGGTCTGAGCTGGACAAGACGGGCTTTTCGGCTCATCTACGAACCGTGGGCCAGTTTCATGCCCTTCATTATCTTTCAATATAACAAATCATGAAGAGCTTTGCCGTGTAATAACATGAATTTTCTACGTCGTGACTTTGTTTAGGAAAAAGAGAACCTATCTTCGGGACAAAACTATCTACCTTCCCCCACCCTGTCAGCGTTTCTTATGCATAAGCTTCTAAACAACCCACTCAACTTGCAGAATGCATATAACATAAGGACATGCTTTCCTCTGATTAGATGATCGAAACGAATAGCGGTTTGCCGATTTTTATAATGTCTACAACTTCTCCTTTTGCCTCAACGCCATCGCCATCGCCAAGTGCGAGCAAAGCGGTTGTTGTACTGATTCCTACTTCGAGTACTACCCCAAGTACAAGGACGTCGGCCACTCATTCATGGGGTCCAGCTCCAGCCCGTCACCCTCCTCTAGAAAGGAATTTGCTATGGATGATTCATCCTCTCTTCCCGAAGAAGATGGGGATAATACATATGAAAACCTTCGTAGAAGAGTCCTTATAATGTACTGATTTTAAGTCTTTCGAGTTCATGACTTGAAATTGTTGCTCTTAGTAACACTCGATCACTGTGCTATGGATTCCAATATGGTGAACATATTGCCTGCCTACATGTGTGGCACCACTGTGTTTGCCTTCAACCTTCCTTCTTTCAGTACTGTTTCCCATTCTTACGAATTGTGTGACTGTACGAACACAAACAACAGTATGAATGTCTGGATATAACCTTTTCATGTGATAGTGAGCGCGACCAACGTCTTTCTGTTTCATTAATCCTGTTGTTCTTTTCGACGACATTCCGTTTGAACAATGGAGCAATATTACTCTCACGCAATTGCTCCTGCACACTTTGAATAAAGTTTTGGCTTCGGGAAGTCTGCTTTGAACAGTCCTTTTGCCATAAAACTTTGAATTCTTTTGCAAGTTGACGAGCATCGGTCAAATAGGCCCCGTTGTTGGTACCCCTTGAAGCAATCGTATGAGCCTCTCCCATGTATCGATGGACTCTTCACCTGTTCTTGAATAATGACTGGCAAGAAAGACAGAGTTAAGAGCAGAACAAATGGCATTATTGACTAGACCTAATGCCTTTTTCGGATCGTTCACGTGACTCATCGCCGTCAGTTGGGCTACCGCTCTATATCGTAATCTCTGATGATCGTCGTCGAGACTGAGTATGGTTTGTTGCGAAACTAAGAAAAAAAGCCTTTGATTTCCGCAAACTCATCTTACAACTCCGTCACCAAAGAGTTCGCTCGAAGGGGTATATTCGACCAACCACTACCAAACTGTTCTACTGGCTGTCTTCTCCCAAACGTATAGCAAAGCGCAGACCACACTTTGTTATAACGTTCTCAAGTTATACCAATCTGAAAGAAAAACTCCTTGTTTTCTTCCAAAGTCATGGTAGAAACACATGAAGAATAAGAAACCGCAAGAATATGCAGAATTATGATCCCTTTGAGCTCAACAAAGGTCGTGCTCTTTTGCCTTCTTTTTTTCAAAACCCTGTTCACATTCGTGGCTAGCTTTCTCAATATGTATTCTGGTGAAAAAACATCAAATACAGCTAGGCGGGAAAGATCAAATTCACTTACGCCACTCTTATCTTCTAATGCCTCCCTTATTTCTTTTGTTTCGCTTCGAAGAATTGCGTTCGCTTCGAAAACAAATTGCTGACCCAAGTTGGACATTGATTCTGTCAACATCTATGTCGATCGAATCAAAAGGAGATGTATAAGTCCAGTCTTTTTACCCTTGTCCAAGATGTCCTCTATTATTGTCATGAGTACTGTTTGAATTATTTTCCGGCTCCAAGACATCATTGGAATCCAAGCTACAATCCATGGAACAGTCCATCTCGTTGCTGAATAGCGATGACCAGACGTCTTCTATCGCAACAGTACGTGCCTCAACTGCATTTGAGGTTTTGTACTGAGTATTTTCATTTGTTCTGTTGGCGCACTCAGCCTGAAGGATGCATACATCTTCTTCAGATATAACATGGTTTTCGTTACCTTCATGAGCTTGTGAGAGACTTGAATAAGAGCTTTCTGACTCGTGAATGTCAAGATTGTTGTACTCAAATGAAAGGTCATCATCACTATTTACTGTGCCACTTGTATTGGATTCAGTACTGTTGATGTATTGCTGAAAATTTTGTTGTAGAATGGTTGAAAAAAGTATTGGAAGATCATTTTCTGGAGCGCTGTCTTCAGAAATGTTTAAAGGGATTGGAGAGAAACTGTTTTGGTTGGGTGACGGTAACGAATGCTGATCATGTGCCTCAGACATAGTGCTTTTGGAGATGGTCGAGTGGCTTTGTGGAGCAAAGCAGCTCGATTGCTTGAGAGGGCTTGGCATAAATGTTTCAACTTTACATCGTCTCATTTTGAACGACAGTGAAGGGCATGAAACTGGCCAACGGTTCATAGATGAGCCGAAAACCCCATCTTGTCCAGCTCAGTCAAGGGTGACATGCTGGATAAATTCACCGACGGTCGGTGATGATCACCCAAGCATGGCGCGCGGTCACCGACGCAGAATGCAGTGGGACCAAATCACCCAGTGCACCCCAAAAGTACGGTGACGAAAATTCGTCGCCCAAATGTCATGGGGTTAATAATGCTTACGCGAGAACTGCGCTTTTTCATAATTCTATCTTGCAGACTGCTCTATGGACATAAAAGTAGTGTAGCATTTCGTCTACAGGCGGTTCAGATCGCTGAAATGGTTAAGTCATGTAGGGGGGTCCCGTCATAAGTTGGCACTGTAATCAACCAACGGTCGAGCCGTTTATGAGAAGCACCCTTCGTATATGGAACTGGTCATAGATACAAACTGTGGACAGCCCACGTGTACGGCGGGCCTGTGCCCAATTTTAGGATACTTTTAGATATTTCATATTGGGAGATCCCACCGCAGTACTTAGTGCAGCGGCCGCAAGCGGCCCTCTCAGAAAAGCAACAAGTAAGTCTATTGCCCTCAACTCGGAGGTTCCTTCTTGACCAGAGTGGTCTAAGAGCCCTGCTTTCACGGCGCCACACCGGCTGGCCGGGTCTGCAGTATTGCTCGAGGAATACCTCTTTGTCTGAGCCGTCGTTACGCTGTTTTGGGTGTGTTCTTGTTGTGTTTTTGCCCCGTTCCGCAGTACCGCAGTGTATTGTGTGGATTTCCACTCTCCGCATACCCTCGCACTGGAGTCTCTATCTCGTGACCGTGGCAATCTCTACACCGTATCGTGGACGTACCACTCGTATTTGCGAGACCTTGCCCTCTAGGAACTGTTGCTCGCAAGGCAACGCCCGTCTTGTACGGTTGTCAATGTGGCCACCCCACTGCCGAGACACATACAGTCATTAGGTGGTATACCACAAGTAGTGAAAAACTCTTCTAATGCAATTTAATGAAATGCAACAGTAATGCATTACAATTTGTGTCATAAGTAATGAATCTCAGTACCGAAATCGTCACTCCTTTGAATCAAGATTCTGAATCTCTAGTGCTCTTTACTTCCGCTCTCCTCCATCCATGTTGATGTCGAATATAAACAATTCCGTTGTGAAATATGACGTGTGTGTGTGAATGGCTCTTTGAGGTTACGCGGGCGCTCAGAGCCCCACAAGCAATGTCACACGCTCTACCGGTTGTGATAGCCTGGATATCTGGATGCATTTATTGTCACAGACTGCCACGCAATACATATGAGGGAGTTAATAATTACAGTTGGCTGGAGAATAGTTCTATTACTCACCACAGCAAATGATTTATAAAGAGACGCAATCGTGTAGGTGAGGAAAATATGTGGTCGGTGGCCTAGGTAGTTACTTACGTCGAGAATCTTAGATGGAATCCTGAAAGCTCAGCCCAGGCACAGAACACACGAAAAGTTCAGTAAAAATTCTCATAGTTTCCGTTGTGCTTCAACACTGTTATACGCTCTACCGTTTTAATATTAATGGACCCAGGAAGCTCAAATACCCTTCCGTCAAGGCTGCGCTATGCGTGGGACATGTGAACTGTACCATAGACCGACGAGCGTGGATATCAGAAGCAATATGAGGAAGCAGTTTCAATTTGGCAAGCGTTCCAGGATACTCTCACCAACTCAAACAGCAACAAAATCCTTAAGGAAGCAATGGGAATTATGTTCAAGTCTCACTTGTATGGTCGAGCAAAAGGACTTGGGCAAAGCGATACCAGACAGTATTATACGTTCTGAAAAAGGTGTGGCCGCAATCGTAAACGCAATCTACAAACGGGATGAACTAGCAATCGAGTCGGACATTTTTTAGGACTTTCTAGCGTTAATGAACATCAAAGGCATTTCCGAAGAAAGCTTTGAGAACTTTGAGTCAAGAATTCAGGCTTGGGAATCAAGAATGAACTTACATGGTTCCATAGCCAAACTCTCCGACTCACTCGTTGCGTTTGCCTAACCGGCCAACGCATATGTTGATAACAATCAGAGAGTCTCCGTCATCGCAAATGGAGCACCGAGAAGCTCGAGTTTTACGCCCTGGTCTCCGACCAAGGACTTTTTGCAGGCTATTTAGTTTGAGGCTTTTGCTTCAGTGCTCCGTCAGTGTGACAAAAGGAAAAGGAAAAGTGCAGACTAAACCCCAAAGTCGTTTTCCGGCAACGCAGCACACTACCAAAAGCAACGAGAATCATCGTCCTAAAGGTCAAATGGGTACAAGTGCAAGAAAAGGTCGGAAAGAACACCGGAGCAGATGGCAAACCTCAGGGCCAGAACCAGATGTCGCAAGTGCTATACGTGTGGACACTGGAAAGGGGATCACGTCAAAGAATGATCGCTGAAGCACGGAATCAAGGCAATGGTCACGGCAGTATACCCAGACCTATCTGACAGGAATGCAGTCAGATTCAACATGGCAAGGCTAAGCACATCAAATAAACCGGCGGCAATCATGCAGGGCAAAGTTGGACCGCTTTTCGACAACGGAATGCCATACAGCGGGATAGGTTTCGTAGAACTGAAACTCATCTTGAACTTAATCAACCCGAAGTGGAACAGAGTCCTCGAAACTTTACTGGTCTCTATTTCAGACAGATCTTATTGATAGTATGGAAACAGGCAACAAAGCAGCGTGGCCAAGAAGATACTGGGATCCGTGGTGCTCAAGGCCAAGGCAGACGATGACTCAATCGCGGACATCAGGCACTTGGTCATTGACGGGTCTTCTCAGTGGGTGGTACGCCGCAACGTAACGAGACATTGCGACATCATGCATGCCAATCAGAACAAATTTCTTCTTCCATCTAATGATAACGGAAAGACCGGCAGGACTATCAAGTTGATCGACAGGTACATGCACACGTACATACCGCACTTGGGCTTTACGTTTCAGGATGGGGCACTTACGAAGGCCAACGAGGATACCCTGTTCTGCGCTTCCGCTCAATTGGAAGGGGATATACGCAAGAAGCTGGGACCAAACTTAAGAAAATTGTTGAAGAAGTTTCTCAAGCACGTATGCGGACATTCAACGTATTCAGACATCAAGATTCTGGTCCAGAGAAACACGTTGCAGAACCCGCAAGTTAACTAGTACCTGCAGGTGCTTCTGGAAAATTGCATTGCCTGACAAACCCCCGCGAAGCACAAGACTACTCGGAAAGTTTCCCTGAGCGCAATGACACGAGGATTTGACGTCTTGGTATGCGTAGATTATATGTTACTCAACCAGTACTACATGATGCATGGCCTGGATGCCGCTCCTCGCTATTCAATAAGGGCAACGGTCGAAAACACCGCGCTGAACAAGGCCATTCTGGTCTTCGATGCGCATTGGATCAGGCCGTTCTGGACCACAAAAATGGTAGCATACGACCGAGAGTTCGAGAACAGCATATTCCTGAAGTTCCTTGAAAAGCAGGACATAGAAACCCGAACGCTGCCACTTCGAAGACACAACATGGACGTGTTGGAATCTAAACATCGAATCATACGCGATATATTTTTCTGCCTCCAGCAAGCCATTAACAAACAAGAAAAGTGCTGGACAGCGGACCTTTTGGTCCAACAAGCCATCAAAACATCGAATGATCTATAAGGCAACGAAGTTTTATCGGCCCAGGAATTGGCGAAGGGTTACGTCAGACCGGGAAAAGCTGATGCAAAATCGAAGCGGTTGCCATAAGACCTTGTGAATTCATAGCAGAGCCTTTTATCCAAGCGTAAGTTCCCACTGACTCTCCGTTCATAAACCATCCAGGAGAAACGCATCGCGCCAGATGATATCATACAAGTCTTTGTGAAGAGAGACCATGAGGAGAGAGTAAAATGGTTTGCAAACCAGACGGTTATGATCTACGACTTCAAGAACAGAACCCACACAGTTTTTGGATCCAAGAAGAAGACAATTTGCTCTGCCATCGAAGATATAAGGCCAGCCTTACCGAATAGCGAGCTAGCAGCCACTATTTTTCAAGATGCTATAGACGAACTGGATCTACATGTTGAGGACGCTGTAAACAGTCTGGGGAACGACAATACAGTGCAGAAAGTGGAGCAGAACACGGAACCACGGCATAGTGTAAGCAATGAAGAAGAACCAGAGAGCATCGGCCCTAATTTACCGAGCATCGGGCATAAGATCCAAGTATACTGGGCAGTAGACAAGCAGTTCTATGAGGGAACAATTCAGAACCATGATGCCAATTCGAGCATGAATTCAATTCTTTACGACGTCGGGAATAACGAAAACTTGTATCTGCGAGAAGACGTATGGTACTACGCGAAGTATGCGGACGTCAACGACCAGAGACCTACACCTGACTCGACTTCAAATACCGATAAGCACCTCAAGGCACGTGAAGTGCAGTTGTCACCCGGCCAAGAGTTGCGAAGCGAAGAGACGGAACTCATCGATCTTTACCTCAAATTATTTGGAAATAAAGAGTTCATGCCGCACCAGGGGCGAGGACTTCCACCGTATGCCTCTCAAAATGCCTATGAACGGAAAGAAAAATCGTTCAAGAAGACAGTAAGGGACGTAGCCGTAGCCGATGTCCCGAATAATGCAGATATCCTTTCTAGTCACGTATTATAAAAGATGAAGACATGCGATGATAACGCCCGCATGCTAAAGGTCCTAATAGCTGTGCGCAAAACAAATGGGAAAACACAAGGACCATCCAAGGACAGACTCCGTCATATGCCTTCTTGTAGGAATAAGTATATTACTTTCTTTGGCAACCATATATTGATGGACTTTTGCTAAGATCGATATGAAAACCACATTCCTGCAGACACAAGCCACGTGAGATGTGGCCTTGGTTCCACAACGTGAATGCCACACAAAAAGTCAGCACTATTGGATTCTTTTGTCAGTATCATATGGACTCGAAAACGCAGGAGTGAAGTGGAAACAGCTTAACGATGGTGTCATTTGTGGTTTAGGCTTCCAGCAATTTGTGTGTGTACCGCAGCGTTTTCACAAGATGGCACAAGGCAAAATTATTGTGGCTGCGGTGAAAGTTGTGGACGACCTACTGTTTGGATGAAAGAAAAAGCTGCTGACCACAGTTATCGAAAGGATGAAACACGCCCATAAGCTGGGAACCATTGTATACGGACCAGAAAAGATCCATTTCTACGGCCTGATGGTCACACAAAACGAAAATATGACAGTTTCTGTTCACGAAGAAAAGAAGATGCAGTGATATCAGCCTCCTAGATTAACCCGTATACGCTGTAAATAACAGGATTCAATTCTCAACAGCATTAAGCTGGGGGATTTCAGGTCTCCAAACAGTTGCTTAGGATGGTTGGGTGTTGCACCATCCCCCTTTGGCGCATTTGATGCACGTTATCTTCATCGGAAAGGTCCAAGAACCAGAGTGGAAGGCATATTTACGCAGATTAACGTTCTGAACAACCTCAGGAGGATGACGGCAGAGCTAAAATTCACACGCTCAGCTACAAAGTGAGACTAATAAGCCACGATCGTTGTTTTTTCTGATGCAAGCAGGAATGAAGATTTAGGCCAACTAAGTTTTGTCTCAGGGCTGCCCTGTGGACCACTTGAAAAGGAAACCGTGATAGATGTGCTTGCTTGGAGCTCCCACAAATCTCGCAGACCTATGATGTCGATCGGAGCAGCTGAAACCTTGGCAGCCGACAAAGCCATCGACGAAGGAAAAGTCCTGGCGAAAGCTTTTTCTACCCTGCTGGGTGTCGCCGTGGGCCTTTGGGATGCTAAGAACTCTAAAGACCTATAATATACACTTTCTACGTGCAGAGATGCCGCTGATCGATCAATTCGGGGCGGTGTGTCAGTCATTAGATACG
Source organism: Gracilaria vermiculophylla (assembly GCA_019155205.2). Taxonomy (NCBI): domain Eukaryota; phylum Rhodophyta; class Florideophyceae; order Gracilariales; family Gracilariaceae; genus Gracilaria; species Gracilaria vermiculophylla. The sequence goes on from JAHNZQ020000277.1 coordinate 1,350,957, forward strand.
AGTTCGAAACACGCAGCGTCGAATAGATGATATGGACTCCAAGTTAGACAAACTACGGTGCTCCAATGCCCGAAAACAATAGTTCCACACCCGTCAGTTTATAAATGATGTTTTACGACGGATAGTTTTCTTTGGACTTTGATGAGGCGCTTTATAGCTGTTCAGGAAAGTCCACGGGATAATCCCATCTCAAAAGGGGAGGAGTGTGTAATATGACATGTGTGTGTGAATGCCTCTCTGCGGTTACACGGGCGCTCATAGCACGACACACAGTGGCGCACGGCTCTACCGGTTGCGAGAGACTGAATATCTGGATGCATTTATCGTCACAAACTGCCACGCAATACATATAGGGGAGAATATAATTACAGTGCACTAAAGAGAAGCTTTATTACTAAGCATCGCAAATAATTCGGAAAGAGACGCAATCGTATAAGTGAGGCAGTTACATGGTCAGTTGCGTAGACATTTATTTAAGTCGGGAACCGTAGACGGAATCCGGAAAGTTGAGCCGAAGCACAGAAGACACAAAACGTTTAGTAAGAGCATCTCCACCAACGTCTGAAGCAAATCAGCAAATTAGCAAAATAGTTGCACAGTTGTACAACATTTATTGGCTGGGCTATATTTTAAATTTCGCTCATTTGCTAAACAGATGACATTTCCCACCGGCAGTCTCCAACTACAGTATACGCAAACAACAGCAATGTTTCGTCAGCACACAGATGAAACAGATGTTCATCATGGATAGCATCTGGTGTAACGAAATGGCAGACAATCAACTAGAAAATCTCACAAAGATGCTACTCGAGAGCGACTCGGAGGGAGAGGAAGAGGCAAGGCGCTGGGGTGGATCGCTACCGGGGAAGCGTCCAAATCGAAACCGAAACAGAAAAGCAGCTGCTATCAGACTACATGATGACTACTTTTCTTCAGATGCAGTGTATACTCCTGAGCAGTTTTCGAGGCGTTTTCGTGTTTCCCTTGCAGTTTTCAGTCGCATGGTTGATTGCATTGCAGTTCATGACCCCTATTTCACACAGCGAGTGGCCTCTAATGGGGTCTCGATGTCAATCACAGTTGCCATATTCGATCCGGGAGAAAGGGATGGGTGTGTAGCCGCCAGAAGAATTGTATACGAAAGAGTCTAGGAGTGTTTTTCATGGGTTTGTATTGTGGAGCAAATAGCTAGTCTTGGATGCTGAGCGCTTAGGTTTGGCGCCATTTGTAGACCAATTGTATTGCAGCAACTGTCCTAAAATATTTGCTCAAATAGCACTTGGGCTGAGGGCTACTTGAGCAAATCCGTTCGATTTGCTCTAGGCAATATGCACAGTGTTATAATATTTGGCCCTTTTTTGGTCTGGTGGGGAAATCAAACCTGTGGGCAAATGAGCAAATCATCAAATTTGATCAAATTTGATAATTTACTCGTTTGCTACTGTGTT
>JAHNZQ020000277.1:1352504-1379766 GCA_019155205.2 Gracilaria vermiculophylla
TGTGTGTGTGTGTGTGTGTGTGTGTGTGTGTGTGTGTGTGTGTGTGTGTGTGTGTGTGTGTGTGTGTGTGTGTGTGTGTGAAGCAGATGTTTGCAGTACAATAAAACATGTGTTGTATTACTAGAAGGGGTGAATGTGTTTGAATTGCATTGAATAAATGGCACAAAATACCAAAACAAGCGGTTGAAAGTACGTTTTTTCTTATTTGTACGTTGCATGCTTGCACGCACGCACATGGGTGGCAATGATTGGAAAAAGAAAATAAATGAGAAAGGGGAGTGTAGAATGGATTTTATTTGTGCAATGGATCGAATAAAATTGCTCAAGTGAGGTGGTTTACTTGAGGAGTTTTTTTTTTTTTCCCAATAAAAATGAACGGTTGTGCGCACAGATGTGTGCATGAAATAGAAAGTGGGAAAGGGGCGGACGATTTGATTTAGTGCAGGTGGATATGGCTAGACGCGTTTACGCACAGCGGCGAATGTAAGCTGCGAAAAATATGAATTACATAACGGGGCGCTGATAGGAAAGACTTGTGTGGTGTGTGTGATGAAGTTTACAGAAAGCATCTTGCGCCGTAACTGAGGGTTTGAACATTTTAAATGTGGCGGTGTGTGCCACAGATATTAAAAGTAAAGTGTGTGGCAACAATGGGGCGCGCGTGATGTGTGGAAAAACAGAAGAAAGAAAAAAACGTATTGAACCCAAAAATTTGTGCACTGCACAGCAGGCAGCTGGCCATGTTTCGGATGAGGTAGTAAAGTACAAGAGGTTGGGAAGAAAAAGTGAAGCAAAAATAAAGTATTATTTTAATTTTAAAACTAAAAATGAGGCAGAGTACTGCGTTGTTGCGGACCGTTAGAGGGGTTTGGCGGTATTGCAAAACAGGTAAGAGCAGATTTTGTGCGAAGAAAAAGAAGCAAAATGGGCGAGAGGCACGGTATGTTTTGGTGAGGAGAACAGGAATACACATGTACATGTATAATTTAGCGGTGGGATTATTATGGAATGGTTTTTTTTGGGGAGGGCTTGCACAGCTATAGAAGGGCATTGACTGTGAGTGCAAAGGGAGCAGAGAATATGATGGCGTTTATTGTTATAATGAGGTGTGCCATGCGGCACGCGCGGCAGATGGGGAAAGTAATTGAAGAGTGAAGCATGTTTTGTTTGCAGTTGAAGGGGAGAGGACAAAAGAACGTAGAATGGGGCACGCAAAGTTGAAGCAAAACGACGCAGGAGAGGTGAGAGGTGAAAAGTAAAGCATCACGGCGCAAGATAAGGTAAAGTAGGTGCTTTAGGTCGGGTGTTGGGCGGTACACATGTGACCCCTAAAACGATAAAAGTGCAAACGTGAAATGGTAAAAGTAGCGCACGTGCTGTACTAATTGTGCCAAACTTTTTCTTTTTTTTTTCTTTTTTTTTGGTTTTCAGCGTTGCTTGTTGATTCACGCACTTTACAGTGATTTATGTTATGGATTGAAGATGTGAGTATGGTTCAAAGTTTTGAATGCGCTTTTTTAATAATCATTTTTAGGTGAACATGTCACGTGTGAACAGCGGCGGAGAGGATGAAATGGTGCCAAATGAATGTTTGGTGTGTTTGCATGAAAAGTGATGCGGATGTGACATGGTTTACAGTGACATGTTCACTTGTTTTTGCAACGACATGATTTTGTTGATTATGTTGATTGTGTTGACGTGCTGCGCCGCACATCAAGCGTATGAACGCGCCCAAAAGCACATGGCTATGTTTAGCGCTGTCAAGCGGCGGCGCCGTAAGCCGCGTGCGCGCACGGCGGGGGGGGGGGGGGGGGTGACTCGCGCACGTGGGCGCGCTGGCATCGCTGGCGCCGCTGGCGCAGCTGGCGCAGCTGGCGCAGCTGGCGCAGCTGGCGCAGCTGGCGCAGCTGGCGCGGCTGGCGCGGCTGGCGCGGCTGGCGCGGCTGGCCGCCGCCGCCGCGCGCGCCGGCGCGGCGGCGAAGGGCGGCAGGCGCGGCGGTGTGGGCGCGCCCGACGCGCGCCGCACCGCGCTGCGCACCGCTTCGCCACCGCTTCGCCACCGCTGCGCTGCTCCCATGACGTGCCGTGCTCTCGCGCTGGCGCCGCGCCTCCGGGCGGCCGCCGCCACCGCCGCCGCTGCCGCCGTCGCGCCGCGATCCGCGCGGCGGCCGCTGCCGCGGCCGCTGCCGCTGCCGCGGCGCACGGCGCCCAGTAGCCGCGCGCTGGGGCGCGACGCGGCGGCGGCGGCGGCGGCGGCGGCGGCCGTGGCGGCGGCGGCGGCGGCGGCGGCGGCGGAGGCGGCGTGCGTGGCGCACGCCGACGCGGCGGCGGCGACGGTGAAGGAGGCGGCGGGCGGCGACGAGGACGGGGTGCTGCTCGGGGAGGCGTGGGCGTCGGGGCGCGAGGAGGCGCACACGGGGGTGGTGTTCCCGGCTCGGCTGTCGGCGCGCGAGCGGCTGTGCGGCGTGGGCGCGCGCTTCATGCGCGGGCTGGTCAAGGTGTACGCCGTGGGCGTGTACGCGGACGAGCGGCAGGCGGCGCGCGCGCTGCGCGCGTGGCGCGGCTTCTCGGCGCGCGAGCTGCTGCGCGCCGACGCGCTGTGGGACGCGCTGTGCGGGCGCGCGCCGGCGGCGGCGGGGGCGGGGGCGGAGGCGGCGGAGGCGGCGGAGGCGGAGCGGCGCGCGCCGGCGCTGACGCTGCGGCTGGTGGTGGCGCGGCAGACGCTCGGGTCGCACATGCAGCACGGCTTTGAGCGGCAGCTGGCGGGGCGCGTGGGGCGCGCGGCGGGGCGCGGCGGGTGCCGGCCGCGCGAGTGCCGCGCCGAGGCGCGGCGCTTCTGCGCGCTGTTCGCGGCGGTGGGCACGATGAAGGTGGGCAGCGACGTGCGCATCGCGGTGGACGGCGCGGCGGTGTCGCTGAGCGTGGACGGGCGCGCGCTGGGCGAGGTGCGCAGCGCGCAGCTGGCGTGGGCGCTGCTGGACATGTTTCTGGGGCGCGACTCGGTGGTGCCCGAGCTGCGCGAGGACGTGGCGCACGGGCTGGCGCAGCTGCTGCGCTGACGGGCGCGCGCTACGTAGGGGGGCGGCGCGTGCGCTACGGCGCTCTCAGCCGCGTGCAAATTCACGGCGGCGCGTGGCCTTCTTTTTTCTTTTTGTTTTGTTTTTGTTTTTGGCGGCGGCGCGCGAAGCTGTGCTGCGCACACCACCGATTGTTTGCTGCTGGCCGCGCCGCGCGCCAGACGAGTGTTTTACTGCTGGCCGCGCGCGCCTGGGCGGCGCGGCGCGGCGCGCGCACTCGGCGCCGCTTGCGCGCTTGCTGGCGCGCGCGCGCGCGGCGCGTAGGCAGGCGCGCGGCGGCGAGCGGCGCTTGCGCAACGCGCGCGGCGCGCGCGGCGCGCGCGCGCGCAAGGGCGCGGCGGCTGACGTAACGGCGCGCGCGCAGCAAGCGGCGCGCCATGATTCCGCGCTCACGCGCGCTCACGCGCGCTCACGCGCGCGCGCGCGCGCGCGCCTCGACGTGCACGTGACGCGCGCAAGCACGTACTCGCGCGCTGCGCGCGGCGGACTCATCGGCGGCGGCCGCGCGCGCACCTCGCCGCCGCCGCCGCGATCGCGCGCGCGTGCGGCTGCGGCGCGCGGCGGCGCGCGCGCGCGGCGCAAACACGTTTCGGCGCGGCGGCGCGGCGCGGCGCGGCGGGGGGGGGGGCGCTTACACGCGCGGCAGCGCGCCGCGGGCGCGCGCGGCGCTGTTGACAGCGCAGGCGGTGCGTAAGCCATGCGCGCGGCGCGGCGCTGTCGTCAGCGCGCAGGTGCTGTGCGCAGCGCGGAGCAAGCAATCAATGAATATCGGGCGCAGCAGGCGCGCGGCGGAAGCAAGCGCTGCTGGCCACCCAAAGCGGCACCAAGGTGGAGCGCGTTGCTGCGGCGCTCAAACGAGCACAAACGCGCCGGCAGTGGGACATACAGTGGCGCGCGCGAGAGAAGAGTGCGGCCGGTGCGAGCGAGCGAGCGGGCGGCTCACGGAGAACAAGCGCGCACGGCGCGCCGTCTTGCGCCAGCCGATGGAAACGAGGCGCGTTCCACGATGGAACGCACACGCCGCCGCGCGGGAGCAAAATCACCAAAACCGCGTGCCGCGTGCCGCGTGCCGCGTGCCGCGTGCCGCGTGCGGCGCGCCGCGTGCCGCTGCCGCCGCGCAGCGCCCCCCATGGCGCGCATTGCGCCCGTCGCCGCCCGATTCCGCCCCATTCCGCCCGTTCCGCCCCATTCCGCCCGTTCCGCGCGAGTCCGCGGCAACGTTGCGCCGCCGTGCCACGCGCTCGCCACCTGCTCGTGCCGCCCCCTTCGCGCCAAAAGCGCCGCCCCACCCACCGCCTGTCGCCGCCACCCCCGACACAACCCCCGTCGTGCCGCTCCACGCTGTGCGCCCAACGCCCCCCGTCGCCGTCGCCGCCGCCGCCGCCGCCGCCCCCTTGCGCCCGCCAGCCACGTCGCCGCGCCGCCCCCATGCTCAAAAATGTTCACCCGCCGCCCTGCGCGCGCCCCGCCCGTGGCGGCCGCGCGCCGTCACGACGCCCCACCGCCACGCCAATCGCACTCGCCGCCCGCGTCCAAACCGTCATCATCACTTACACGCCGCCACTCAGCGCCGCGCTCCGCGCCGCGCCCCCCCCGCCCACCCGGCCTCCGCGCCGCCAGCGCAAGCAACTTGTGGCCCGCGCCCCACCGCCGCCATGCGCCACGGGAGGCGCTTCCGCGCGCCCCGCTCCCACCGCGCGCGCGCGCGCGCCCGCCGCCGCGCCACGCGCGCGCCGCGCCGTCACGTCACGCGCATGTGCCGCACGCGCGCCCGCGCCCCCGCGCGCGCATGCAAACCGATCTGCGCCCATGAGCTTCCGCCTCCGCCTCCGCCTGCGCCTCCGCCTGCGCCTTGGCCGCCGCCCGCACGCTGCCGCACGCTGCGTGCCCCCACACCCGCCACCTGTTTGCCGCCGCCGCCCCGCCCCGCCCTGCTGCTATAAAGAAGCGCGCGCGCGCCTCTCACCTCCCGCCACTCCCCATTCCCTTCCCACACTTCCCCCCTTCCCCCACCCCCCCCTACCTGTGCGCTTACCACCTCCCTCCCGCTCGTTTTTCTTTTTTTTTTTTTTTCTCTTCTACTTTTTTCCCCCTTCCCTTCCCTTCCCTTCCTCCATGCCCTCCTCCTCCGCCCACAACGTGCGCCCCGCCGCAGACATCGTCGCGGGCCCGCCCGCCAAGAAGATGCGCTTCGACCCCCCGCTGTGCCCCGACCCCAAGGAGGAGCTCGCCATCGACATTGCCCCGTTCGCGCTCGACCTCCCCATCCCGGAGCTCCCGTACGACCTCGTGCACACCCCGGTCACCTTTGCCGACCTGCGCGCCCCCGTGTTGGACACCTGGCTGGAGCACCCCCCGCTCGACGCCCTCCCCGTCACCGACGCCTTCTCCGACATCTCCTCGGACCACTCCAAGCCCGCCACCGCCGCCGCTGCCGCTGCCGCCGCCGCCGCCGCCGCCGCCGCCGCCGCCCCTGCCGTGCAGTCGCCCGCGCTGCTGTCGCTCGCCCACCCCCACGCCCACGCCGTGCCCACCACCGCTTTCACCTCCACCACCTCGTCGTCGTCGTCGCCGCCGCCGCCCCCGCCCAACAACCTGCCCTTCTCGCCGGCCAGCTCCGAGTGCGCCATCAAGTGCGACCACCGCCCGCACCCCAAGCGCTGCAACAACAACAACATCAACAACAACAACAACAACAGCAACAACAACAACGACAACAACAACAACGACAACAACAACAACGACAACAACAACAACATCAACAACAGCACCGCGCTGTCGTGCACGCGCGCGTGCTCCGCCAACTCGCAGTCGCGCTCGCAGTCGCAGTCGCGCTCGCAGTCGCAGTCGCAGTCGCAGTCGCAGTCGCAGTCGCAATCGCAGTCGCACCTGGACTCGCACAAGAAGCGCCAGGCCGATCGCGCGGCGCGCAACAGGGAGTCGAGCCGCCGCGCGCGCGAGAAGCAGAAGAACCGCTTCCTGCAGCTGCAAAACGGAAACATGCTGCTACAGCAGACGTTGCAAAGATACAAGCTGCAGGTGGAGCACCTGCAGTCCACCGTCGAACGCATGCACGTCATGCTCAACTCCTGTTCCATGTGCTCGTACAATGCTGCAATTGCACAGCAGCAGCAGCAGCAGCACCACCACCATCAGCAGCAGCAGCAGCAGCAGCCGCAGCAGCCGCAGCAGCACTCGCAATCACAGTCGGCGCCACAGCCCTCTCAACAGTCATCTCAGCAACCGTCCTAAAAAACATTTCGTTCCCTTCTTGGCCGTCACACTCTTGTTTGGCCCCGAAATTCCAACTGTCTACACAGTAGTTGCATCATGGCAACGCCGCTCTACCATGTGGTAAACAACGCTTGTACATCAGCGCCCTCCGCTCCTCTTTGTAAAGTCACACTCAAAAACTGCAATGTCTTTATAATTCTCTTCTTCTTCTTCTTCATCCTTTTGCGGCGCTGCATCAGCCGAGTCTGCCGGCAGCATGCACTGCCCTAAAAGCTTCTCTGTCGGCGCGCCGTGTTTTGTTTTTTGTTTTTTTTTTTAGATGCTTCGTCTCGATACCGCTTTTCCGCCGCGCGCCTTTAACGCTCCAGTCGAGCGCAAAACAAATGGTGCAACATCAAAATTGGCCGCTCCAATATACTCTTTTGCACCCCCGATTTTGAGCAACAGTTTTCCATACACCTGTATTCGTCCATCTATCTCTCGCTCCGCTGTGCTCCCTTTTCCTGCCGCCAAAGGCGCCGCGTTTTGTTGTACTTTTTCACACCACCATTCTACCGCACCCACGCATACAAGCGCCCAAAAACAACAACAAACACGCGTTGCACCCCACACAAACCAAAACAGCCATCCTGTACCTGCCAATGCTCTCCCATTCCCTACCGCAAAATGGTCTGCACTCTATTGCACCCATTGACCCGCTTGCTTACACTGTGAAAAACCTCCCCTCTGCAACACACTATCAATGCGCCGCTCTCGACATCCCACATCCCCCGGCCCCCTTGTCCCGTACAACGGCACGGAGCTATTCATGGCACCACGTTGCCACTTTTTTTTTGTTTTTAGGCTTGGCTGCTTTCGAGCCAGCGCCGAACCGGTCCGTACTCTAGAATGTCCCAATGCTTACTTACACCGCGTCGTTGTTCGTTGTTGATCCGCACAATGCGTTGTGTGTGCACCTTTTTGCTTCCCTTTATTCTCAGCTTCATCACACTCCAGCCCTGTCGTTGCCCCCCCACCGCCCAAAACCCAAAGCGCCCACAACAATATCCTTGCCAAGTATCGTTCTGGCTGACTTGCTCCGCTAAAAAAAAAAAAAAACAACAACAGCAACAACAACAACAACAACAAGCCACCAACGTGACCGACAAATAGAGCACCCGGCTCGCGGCGCAGGGGCGCAAAACGTGCGGCCAGCGCGAAGCGCATGCGGGCGATGCGCGACTGCTGCGCAGCCGCGCGCGCGCCGGCGCCGGCGCCGGCGCCGGCGCCGCTGCGTGGCAGCGTGGCGCAAGGCGCGCGGCTGTTGCGGCAGGCGCGGCGCGCGGCGCGCGCCGCCCGCGGCGCGCTGGTGCGAGGCAGTCAGAATGCGCCGCCAGGCGCGGCGGCCGCTTTTTGCGCGCCGCGCGCCGCTGTTCGGGCCACGCGCTCGGCCGCCGCGCCGCGCGGCCGGCGGCGCATGTGGCCAAATGCGTGGCGGCATGTGCGCCGCGGCGCCGCGGCCGCGGGGCGGCGCTGACGGAGCCACGCGGCAGAGGCGGGGGGGGGGGGGCCGCACGCAACCCGCACGACCGCTGGCGCGACGGGACGCACGGGTGGAGCAGAGGGTGTGCGGAACACAAAATAATGACAACGCCACAAAGCGCGGGGGGTTGTTTTTCGGATGATTCGACGGTCGGGTGGGCGATAAAATGTTTTGCGCGCGGGCTCAGTGCTGGACTGGCTGCGCATCTGGGCAGGTGGCGGCAGTGACTGCTGAGCTGATTTGGTGATTGGGGACAGATCCCCCTCCACACGCGCCCTGTATTGGTGTGTCACATGCAGTGGGCTGTGTGTTTGCAGCAGACATGGCATGGAGAGTGCCTTTTTTGGGGGGGGTGGCGAGAAAAGTGAGCGGATGGAGAAACAGGTAGCAAAGCAAAATGAGAAAGTGCAGTGTTTGCACCCAAGTATGTACACGGTATGCGTATAAGAGTGAAAGCAGTGTAAAATGTAGCACATTGGTTGTGGAGAAAGAAAGAGCTGCAGAGAAAAGAAAAGGGTGTACAAGAGTTTGGCTACTGCTGCGTATGTGCGGCGTGTACACACACAAAAGCGTATCGGAAGCGCACGCACGGGGCGGCAAGTCAGCACGATGGCGGGCTGGTGGTACACTGTTTCTGGCGGTAGATTCGAATGTGAGGACGGTTAAAAACGAAGGCGTGCGTGAAAAGTGCAGCAACGGGTAGTTTGGCGAAAAAAGCAGTATGTACTGCACGCAACTTGTGCAGTGCTTACAACAAGATGCAGCGGGCGCTCGCAACGGGGGTGCACAGGAGTGGTTGGTGATAGAAGCGGCAAGGTAAGCGAGCGGGAGGCAGGTTTGCAGCGGGGCGGTGACAGTTGTGAACGGAAGAGGTGCTGAGTGCGCACGAATTGGAATACGGGGCGGCTGAGTGAAGGCGGAGGGCGGGCGTGAGCGGTGGCACACACGGGGCTGCGATGCGGGTGGGCGCATAGGCGTCAGCGGCTTTGGCGGCGGGGCGGCGGGGCGGCGGTGGTGACTGTTGTTGGGCACTGGGTAGGCGTACAACAGGCAAGGGGGGGCGTGTTTGGTTGGTGCGAGGCGCTACGGACAGTGGCGAGGGCGACGGTGGGGTGTGGACGAAATAGTGGTGATGAACATGGTTTGCAGACGCGATGCAAACGATGTTGAGGCAGGATACGGGCGGGGGGGAGGTGAGAACACTGGAAAGGGGGGAGGATGCGGATTGGTTGGGCGGCGGCGGCGATGGTGGTGCGCGAGCGCGGCGGAAGCAGGCGGGCAGGCAGGCAAGCAACGCGGCGGTGCGTGATGTGGCGGAGGGGGCGGGCAGTGCGGCGGCATGGGCGGCGCGCGAGCACGAGGCGACGTAGCGGTGCGCGCAGGAGCGGACGGCGCATGTGCGCGGCGCGTGCGCGACGCGCGGCGGGCGTGACGCGCGCCGGCACGGCGCGCGCGCGCGCGACATGGCGCGCGGCGGCGGGGGGGCGCGCGCGCGCACGGCGCGGCGGCGCGACAGCGCGCGCACGTGGCCACGTGCGGCGCGCAACACAGGCTGGCACGCCGTTACGTAGCCAAGTGACGCGCCATGGATGCTGTCAGACGTTGGGGCGCGCGCGGCGCAGCGCGCGCGTGCAACGTACGCGGCGGCGGCGCGAGCGAGCGGCACAGCAGCGGCGCGTGCATGTGGGCGCCGATTCCGCCTGCGCGCGCTCGCGCAAGCGCGCCGCGTCGCGTCGCGTCGCACGTGCGCGCCGCCGCGCACACGCGTTTGGCGTCTCGAGAGCGCGCGTTCTGCGCGCCGTCGCGTACCGCGCGCCTACAGCGCGCGCGCCCCCTCCTACCGTCGCCCGCCCCCGCTGTAGGACAAACCCCGCCAAAACCCCAACTCAAACAACTCTCAACGCGATTTGCGCCACACCGTTCCCGCCCACCGTTCCCGCCCACCGCCCTCACACCACGCACGACTCCGACTCGGCCGTGTCGTCGCCGTCCGTGATGCCCACCACGTCCAGCTGCGAGCACCGCAGCCGGATGCTGGCGCCCACGAACAGCGTGTCGCGCAGCAGCAGCCGGCTGCCGTGCGCCTCCACCGCCTCCCGCCGCACCATGCGCCGGAACCCAATGCGCTGCCCGCTGCGCCCAAAGCACGCCCCCTTCACCTGCTTCGCCACCAGCTGCGGCCCGCCGCCCGCGTGCCGCACCACAAACACCGAAAAGTCCAGCTCCACGTCCACCTCCTGCTCGTCGTTCTCCGCCTGGCACCCCAGCAGCACCCCCACCCACTCCGCCCGCTTCTCCACCACCACGTTCCACAGGCACCCGCCAAAGTACCGCGAGCTCGTCGTCACCGCCCCCTCCACCGCGCTCCACCCGCCCACCCGGTCCGAGAACGTCAGCGCGTCCGTGCGCCGCCGCCGGTACACCGGGCTGCTCTCCAGCACCGCCGACCGCACCAGCCCGCGCCGCTCGTCCGACGCCGCCGCCAGCCCGCGGCTCACGTACTTGCGGCACACCGCGAACCGCCGCACCAGCTCGCACGCCGCCGCCGCCTCCAGCTCCGCCTGCGTCATCGTCGGGAACCGCACCAGCTTCACCAGCCCGCCCACCGCCCGCTCGTCCACCGCCCGCTCGTTCGCCCGCACCCACTGCTGCACCGCGTCCAGCACGCGCCCCTCGCTGCGCACGTTGAGGTCGTTCAGCTTGAGCAGCCGCACCAGCGCCGCGTACGGCAGCCGCCCCCACTCGCCCACCTCCTCGAACCGCGTCTTCATCACGTGCCACGCTTCGCCCACCACCAGCTGCGCGTCCGAGTCGCCCGCGCGCCCCGCGCGCCCGCCCCACCCCCGCCCCGCCCCGCCCGCCGCCCCCGCCGCCGCCGCGAACACCCGCGTGCAGTTGCGCTCGCTCACCGCCCCGTTGCACAGGAACGCCTCCAGCACCGCCCCCAGTTCGTCGAACCGGTAGCGCCGGCAGATGGGCAGCGCCCCCAGCACCGAGTCCGTGTCCAGCGTCACCGTCTTGCCGTACATGTACGCGTGCACCAGCTCCCACCCCACGCGCACCGCCTCCTCGTCCGCGTGCTCCACGCTGATGTGCACCCGGTACGTAGCCGCCTTGGTGCCAAGCGCTGCCGCCGCCGCCGTCGCCGCCGTCGCCGCCGCCCCACCAACACCAATATCACCACCACCACCACCACCGCCGCCGCCGCCGCCGCCGTCGCCGTCGCCGCCGCCATCGCCGCTGCCAACACCGCTGCCAACACCGCCGCCAACACCGCCGCCGCCGCCGGCAACGCCGGCGCCAACGGCGTCGTGATCGGACGCGGAAACGCGTGCGGGGCGCGCGGCGCCCGTGGGGCGCGCAAATAGCGAACGCAACTCTAGCGAGTGCACCGCGAGCACGGCACGATGCGCGGCAAAGTGCTTGCGCCCGGCGACCACGTCCACATCACAAAACGGCAGCAAGTGCTGCTGCAGCAGCTGCTGCGCCGTGGCTTGCGCCGCATCGGGGTTGGCGTTGAGCACGGTAGGCACCATTTTTTGGAGAGGGGAACGGGGGGGTGGTGGGGGGGGAAGGGCACGAAGAGGGGCGCGGCGGCGATGTGCACGGAAGGCGCGGGGAGGGAGGCGAAGGAGGGGGAGGGAGGCGGGCGGCGGTGGAACAGGTGCGCGCCCGATACGTGGCGGTACACGTTGGGTGGAACGGCAGAAAAAGCGCGAGGGCTATCGCGACGGCCATGCGCTACCAAGGTGCATTATGCGATAGCCACGGCTATACGCGCTTACGGTATTTTGCGGCGGCGCTATGCATTCGGTGCCGAAGTAGCGCGCTGCTCAAGTCGCCGCCGCCAGCCACCGCGCGCCCGCGCTCGTCCAGCCCCTCGTCAATGGCCGACACCACGACGCGCACCTTGCTGAAGCGCGGGCAGATGCAATTGACCGCCTGCGGCGAGACGCTCGGGCTCGGCACCACGATGCGGCCCTCGCGGCAGCGGCCATGCGCTACCAAGGTGCATTATGCCGTAGCCACGGTTATACGCGCTTGCGGTATTTTGCGGCGGCGCTAGTCGGTGCCAAAGTAGCGCGTGGCAAAGTCGCCGGCGCCAGGCACCACGCGCCCGCGCTCGTCCAGCCCCTCGTCAATGGCCGACACCACGACGCGCACCTTGCTGAAGCGCGAGCAGATGCGATTGACCGCCTGCGGCGAGACGATCAGGCTCAGCACCACGATGCGCTCCTCGCGGCAGCGCACATGCGCGCCGGTGAGGCGCGCAATGGCCGCCTCACACTTTTGGCCGCTGTGCAGCACGGGCGCCAGCAGCAGCACGAAGCGCTCGCAAAGGCCGTGCGGCAGGTACTCGTAGGTGACGGGCAGCGGCTGGTCGCCGTCGCCGACATCGGGCGCGTCGCCGTCGCCCTCCGGCGACCCGATGAGCATTTTTCCGATGCGCACGGTGTGACACACGGCGCGCAGGCTGCTCTCCATCGTTTCGCCACTGGGCATGAGGCTGACGCCGGCCAGCCCCGCCACAAAGCCCACGCCCAGGAAGCGGGCGCCTGACGGCGTGGTGACGGCCTGGCGCTTGAACGGGAGCAGCCCCAGCGCCTCCTCGATGAGCAGGCGCATGAGGCGGTTGGAGTAGAACACAATGTCGTTGCGCGTGGCGGCGGCGCTGCGGAAAATGGTGTGCAGCCCGCGGCACTGGTAGCTGTCGGCCATGACGACAAGGTTGGAGTACACCTTGCGCAGGTCGGTCTGCTGGATCTTGAGCGCAATGTGCTTGATGATGAGGTCGATGGCGACCAAGTTTTCGGCGCCGCGCGGCACCACAATGTCCGAGTGGCGCTTTGTGGGCTGGATGAAGCGCTCAAACGCGGGCTTGACAAACGTGGTGTACTGGTTGAGCACGGAGAGCACGGAGCGCGAGCGCGCGTGCGTGTCGCGCGTGATGCGGCGCGCCAGACAGATGTCGGCGTCCTCATCGACAAAGATCTTCATGTGCATCATGTCGCGGATGCGCGGGTCATAGAAGGACAGAATGCCCTCCACGATGATGACGTCGGCGACGTCGAGCTCTGTGCAGTGATCGGCGACGCGCGTGTGTCGCGCAAAGTCGTACATGGGGACGGACACGGGCACTTTTTTGTTCATGGTCTGCAGCGTGTCGAACAGCGCGTCAAAGTCGAAGGCGTTGGGATGGTCAAAGTTGTAGCTGGTGGCATCGGTATCGGGCGGCAGCCCGTGGTAAAACCAGTCCAGCGAGACCAGGACGCAGCGCTGGTCACCAAGGCCGTCGATGATGTTGTGGCACACGGTGGTCTTGCCGCTGGCGGAGGCGCCGGTGACGCCGATGATGAAAGGGGCGACATGCTGGCGGGGGGGTACGTGCGGTTGCGCCGGGGGGGTGTGGTGCTGGCGGCCGGCGGAGAAGACGGCGCGGGGCGTGTGGTGGGACAGGGCGTCAGTGGCGGGCTTGCAGTCTGCGGGGGAGGCGGGCGCGTGTGAGGGCGCCACGATGTGCGCGGCGCGCGGGCGCGGCGGCGGCGGCGCGACGTTGCCCATCGCGCAGCGGAGAGGGGCGGACGTGGAGGAGCAGTCCCACGCGGAGCACCGCGAAGCGACAGCACGTCTGCGCGGCCATTAGAGAGGCGCATGACTGACGTGCTTACACTACTGCGTGGCACACGCACACACGTGTCGCTGCCGTCGCTCTGCGCGTCCGCGTGGCCTGAGCTCTCGCGGTCGCTTCAACTCATGCTGCCTCATCGCATGCCGCTTCTTCTCTACACAGTCGCGTTTCGCTTCATCGCGTTTCGCTTCATCGCGTTTCGCTTCATCGCGTTTCGCTTCATTGCGTTTCGCTTCATTGCGTGTCGCTTCATTGCGTTTCGCTTCATCGCGTTTCGCTTCATCGCGTGTCGCTTCATTGCGTTTCGCTTCATTGCGTTTCGCTTCATTGCGTTTCGCTTCATCGCGTTTCGCTTCATCGCGTTTCGCTTCATCGCGTTTCGCTTCATCGCGTTTCGCTTCATCGCGTTTCGCTTCATCGCGTTTCGCTTCATCGCGTTTCGCTTCATCGCGTTTCGCTTGCGGCGCGCGCTTCGCTGTGATCGGTGGGCGTTTGGCCTCGGCGCGGGCGGCGGCGATGCGAGAGGTGCTGCGCGCGCTGCTGTGCACGGGCGTGTCGGCGGCGGGGGCGGCGGCGTGGACGCGGCTGGTGGCGCTGCTGCGGCGGCGGCGGCGGCTGAGCGCGCACCACGCGCGCAAGCTCATGCACGTCGGCACGGCGCCGCTGTTCCTGCTGACGTGCGCGCTGTACCCGCCGCACGCGCTGTCGCCGCTGCTGGCCGCTACCGTCCCGCTCAGCTTTGCGCTCAGCATCGCGCGCGACCCGGACGCCAGCACGCTCGTCGCCGCCGTCGCCCGCTCGTCCGACGCGCGCCACGACGCCGCCGCCACCGCGTCGTACGCCCTGGCCACCGCCGTCGTCACCGCCGTCGGCTGGCGCTCGGCCCCCACCTACGTCGCCGTCGCCGCACTCGGCTTTGGCGACGGCCTCGCCGGCCTCGTCGGCCCCGCCGTGCGCTCGCCCTCTCTGCCGCACGCCCCCGCCAAGACCGTCGCCGGCTCCCTGTCGTGCTTCGTCGCCACCCTGCTCTCGTCCGCCCTCGTCCTCACCGTCGCCCCCATCCGCGCCCCGCGTGCCGCTGTCCTCGTCCTCGCCGCCGCCGCCGCCACTTTTGTCGAGACCCTCCCCATCCAGGACAACCTCACCGTCCCGTTCACCGCCTTTGCCGTCACCAAGCTTTGCTCGTGAGCGCCCCTCCCTACGCCTCCTCACTTTACACCGCCTTAACTTTCCGATCCACACCTCGCAACGCCCTGCCGCTCACCACACCCTTTTTCGCCTCTTCTCTCAGATACCACCCACGCACATGTTCTGCAAACGCAACACTTCAACGCCCACCTCCCGCCCATCTTGCTGCCCGCATCCATCATCCCTCAACCCTCCACATACCGCAATCTACCGCCTTCTTGCCCCACGGCCTTCATATAAACCCCATCGCTGGCACACTACTAAAACCTGCACCTCAATGCTCTCTGGCTTGCACATCATCAGAAAACTGCGCTTGTGACATCCTGAAGCACAGCCTTTGGCTGCCGTCCCAACTTCCGTGTCCGCTACAACCCATCAGCAACACCAATGCATTTCACATCTTCCACTCTGCCTCCACACTGGTAGAGCACGCCCGCTGCCGAGCCCACACTCACTCACCACAACAGAGCATTGATCTTCCCTGGCGTCGTTGTGCGCACCCAACTGTCTCTGGCCACCAGACTCCATTGCGCCCAGCAGCTCCGAAACAGAGTTCTTCCGTCCATACTCGCGAACCCGCAATAACATGGCTGTTGCATTTATTGCCACCCCGCTGCTGGCTCACTCGCTTGGCGATGCCACTTGCGTCTGCTGTCCTATGCGATGCGACTAAAAGCCTTTCAAACAATGCCTACTCTCCATGTCTTTTTCCGCGCGTCGTGAAGCGGCTTCGCAGACTTGCGATACCCTTGGTTTTCAAAGCTTTAAACTGCGCGCAATTGTTGCACGAGTGGAGCTGCCCGACAAATGAACGTGTAAAGCATAATGATACCGTAGCTGCAACCGGTATTCCCTTAGATCGGGGTCATGCTGAAGTCGACGGGGTCGCGCCCAGTGTGCCTGCGAGGCAGGATGTTCAAGAAAACGGGTATGGCGCCAGGCAGTCCACTGCCAATGCCACCCCGTCCTCTCGGCCGCATCCTTTCACATCAAACTGCAAAAGAGTACCACGTTTTGGACAGCAAGTCATGCAGAACCTCGCTTGCTGATTTTGTGATCGGGTCAGAGAAGCAAACACTTGAAAGAAGAGCACACACACATTGCGTCACGGAGGATAGGTGTTTGGGTTCAAAAGGGTATGGCGACTTCTTTCATGACAATGACACACGATGAAAAGCGGTTTATGGGCTCGCTCTCATTGAGATAACAGCAAAGCATGGTGCTCGTAAAACGTGAGCGACAAAACTCACAACTCTTTTTGTTCGATTATATCAGAAAGTATCTTGTTCTCTTTTGCCAACCAGGCCCGCGCTGCCGACCTATTTCGCTGTCTGACTTTTTTCAAGCGCCGTCTTTACAGAAGTACCATGTCCGGCCGTGCAGGCGCGTCTCTTCATAGCG
The DNA here is from genome assembly GCA_019155205.2 of Gracilaria vermiculophylla. Classification (NCBI taxonomy): domain Eukaryota; phylum Rhodophyta; class Florideophyceae; order Gracilariales; family Gracilariaceae; genus Gracilaria; species Gracilaria vermiculophylla. The sequence goes on from JAHNZQ020000277.1 coordinate 1,368,556, forward strand.
TTCCCAAGGTGGAGTGGGTCCAGCATATGTGAACTGAAAAGACACCTAAGACTTTCGAAGCCCTTGCTTCGAGTTCAACATATGCTTTGCATAAAAACAATGCTGGGTAACGGCATGTGGCAGTGATTGACGTAGGGGTAATGGCCAACAACCAAGGCACAAGGTACAATCACAAAATAGTAGAGAGACAGATATCATTTTCGTGTTTACTTGATCGCTAAAACATGTAGCTTCATCGCGCGCAAAAACTATCGAAAAGTACCACGTTCCAAGTGGGCACCTGTACTTGGCACATCAAGCAAGAGAGAAAAACAACACATCCGTCAGAATCTGCAATGTATTCCGCTCAATCCGTCATCCCGGGAAAGGGGAAGGGCCGCGCAGACGGAAGGAGGAGAACCTTCCGAAAAGGGTTATTTCATGAGTAATGGTCATGCCGCAAGCGTTGGGGAATCTTAAACCGGTAAGGGAAGTCCATCACCGCTCGAGGGGAGCCAGCCGCTCCTTCCGTCGCGCGCAAAGCGTATCACGCCCCGAGGTCTGAACCACATTCCCCGGAAAGACGGCATCCCGCGCACCCCCTGCACGAGTCAGGATCCCCGCGCACTGTAGCCACCGCCGCCATACGCATCGATATCTAACGGCCGCTACGTCCAAGCACGATGCCTTCCTCCTCACTCCACTTCATTCCAAGTATCCTACTCCCAACTGCTCCTCGGATGGAAGGCCCCCGTGCCCCAGTGGAAGGTCGGAACTTCCCATTACCCGACACTTTTCTGTCGAATCTGTTTTGCAATCGTAGCGCGTTCCTCAAGAAGGTGAATGAACACCGGACATTCACCGTTCATTAGTTGACCCATAAAACACACTCCCGCAGCGTCGCGCACGAAGCTGAGCGATACACGCGCGCCAAGGTTGATGAGACACACCTACGATATGTGGACACGGTTGAAGGCGACTGACGCTGGAAGTTGACGACAGCAAAAGAGCGCTAGGGACGACCTGGTTTTCCGTTTTATTCCACATCCTCCTGCTCTCTCTGGAATTCGATGCTGATAATTTCACGAAGCATTCACTGCGAATGACTCAATACTGGCCTGTTGGTATTAATTAGTTTGATGTGAACGTTCTAGACCCATCAAATGCAGTGACCGCAAACTTTTGTTTACTAAACACTCACTCAACTCATGGCAGAGGGTGACTTTTAAAGCAGGGTGACGTGAATCAAAGTATTTGGTCTTGACTATTGCTAGTTGAACACATTATTTGTGAAGGACAGCTGCTACGGACGTTGAGCTTTTGGTATGGTTTGTGAAGGCTTTACGATTCAATATAGAGTACTTTGATTGCAAACTGTGTACAACTCTTCTTTGCTTTGGTGACTTTACTTTACGAAATCATTCCCAAAACTTTCTGCACATGTGTTTTCGTTCTGCCCAGCAATGGCAAGAACAAGTACAAGTTGTACTTTTTCTCGTACCAGAACGGTCATCTTGCCACACATGACTCTGCTTCGCACAGGTCTTGCATGGGAGCACGCGTTTGCATCTCGTCGCACAATACATGTAGAGTCTACAAATGCACAGATGATGAACAATATCCGAACCCGCAAAGCGCCGCGCAGACCTGCGTCTCATCTCATTCGTGTTTCTGTTTTCAATTTCACAAAAATCTCTGAGCCCCTGAAACTGAGTAACCTCCTTTATGCATTTACCAGTACGGAGCGAAAAGATGCACATATCAAACACGTGACTCGTAAACGCTACACCAACACTGCAATTTATGACAGCTTCTATATCTTCATTCATCTTTTAGCAAAGATACAGCACAGTTGATCATAACGTGAAAAGTCAAAAGGCTCATGTCGTGTTATGGAACCCATACCGTCGTCAGTGTGACCTTCGATGCCGCTCGTGAAGCTACATATTTCGTCTTGCTCTCCCTTTTTAACAAAGAAACAGAAACACACAATCCCAATCGCTGAAGCTTGCCAGTTGTGAACGTCTCTGAGCGCCAATGCGCTCTTTTCGCGCTGTGTAACCTCTTGTTCCGTTCCGCTGCACCAGCCAAACACAAGAGATCAACGACAAAGCTCATGTATCGACACATTCTTGTTCTCAAGTCTTCAACCGAGAGGTGTATTTAACGCTTGTTGTATTCGCACAGATGCACTTCCACTCTCATCCGGCACCACAAATGATGCAAGAAACAGTTTTCATGTTGTCATTTGATTCATCTCGTTGACTCTTTTCGAAACGATGAGAGAAGACCACGTGCATGACCATCAGTCCGCTCAAACAACTGAATCTACATGTTTAGGGATGGAAGCATCGCCGGATCTCGTCTACGATCAAACATTGCTCGTATTTTTTCCAATGCCCTCGCCAAATCTCTTGACTGACGACAACCAAGCAACTGCACATCACGCCTTTTGACACGATCCGCCCATGAACGGCCTGAAATTAGAAGCGGGAATGGAATTTCTAGGATCGCAGAATTAGTTTCATATCGCACTGGATGGGGTTCGGTGAGAGATCTCCGTGCATTCGCTCGCTTGGCAGTCAGCAGCCGCCCAGGAACAAAACCTTTTGTCCACAATCATGGTATGGCGATCCTATCGCTATTGCTGATCGTTGCTACTGCTGCATGTCCTTCCTAGGCCATGCGTTTTCTCACCGCGGCTGATTGCGCTCAGTTTTACTCACCGACCCACCCGGAAAACCAGTTTGAGATTCATGATCTTGATTGAACCCAATTGGGTGTTTCAATCGACGTAGAAGGGCATACGCTTTTGCGGCCCCGTGTCTCCTACTCTTTCCCCATACTAGAAGAGCTTTCAAGGCAGCCCTCGGTAAGGAAGCAATTATGATCAATACATCACATTGCAAAAATGATACACTCCAGACGAATCCAGTGCAGCGACTTCCGTTTGACATACCCGACAAGCAACGGGTGTAAACAGCTCTTCCGTAAGACGTTTGCCGTCTACCTTAAGCCTTTGCGAATGAACAGTTTCGCAGTTGAGCACAAACAAAGAGCGAAACTGACCAGTATACCTCTGATGTGGTTGGCGGCATACTGACAGGACAGTGAAGCAACAAGGGCACTGCACAATTTCGTCGGCATCTCCTGAGGTAGTGCCGTGCCGGAGATGACGATTTACCCAAGTTTCATCTTCAGAATCTGCGGCTTCATCATGGGAGGCATCGTTTTGAGAAAGATCCAAACGTTGGTCAAGGTTACTCATGGATGCATGACGGCGTTAGGTTAATCTTCTGCAATGACCTACTCGGCCCAGCTTCCGCGGAACAGAGAATGTTTCGCATCTCCGAGCAGTGGGGTTAAGCAAAACACCCATAGTCAGGGCTGAAGGTATCTCTCCCTCAGACGGCGACACATTTTTCGCGAGAAGCGCGACGGGATCCGGGATGCAGGAGCTCGCTCAAAAGGAAAACAAGCAAGAGCGGAATGGTATTTCCCGAAATTTGTTCCTTTTTGTTGCAATCTGAGAAACGTGCCTCAAGAGATAAACCGCTTTTCGCAGCGGACCAATAGCGTTGAACGATATCGGTAATTGCTAACCCCCCACATGACAAGGGTTGAAGCAATACAACGAATTGACTACGTGAGGTACTGCCTTATGCCCTTCATATGAGTGATACCTTCTTCCTTAGACCCTTAATGTTTTCCACGAAACTTGTTTCATGTTTCCATCTCCAATTTTTCCACGACCCGCAAGGTATGCCACTAATGCTTTCCCGACGGCCGAAATCCCCAGATGCCTCTCTAGCTACCTTAAGGTGCTTAGTCTCGTTTCTTCCCCTGTTTGTCCACTCGGAAATCTTAATTATCTTGCGTAGCTCTCTCGTGTGCTTGCTGCTATTCGTCTGTTATTCGTGCCTAAGCATCTTCATACGGCCTCTGCCTCGTGTTCTCATTTCTCAGTTCCAAAGAGTGAGGTGGAATTAGATATGTAGAATCCTATGATCAATATGAAATTTCGTGGTGGCTAAATAATAACTTTCTAGTATATTCCAACGCCCCTCGACAACAAATTGTGTAACCGAAAATAAATATCCAACGTTGGGGGGGAATTCATAATGTTGTGGTTTCGACACTGTTTCTCATGCGTAACGTGAGAATCATGACAACTTGGCTTCTCTGTTCCTGCCTTCTCCGACAGTCAATGAGAATAGATTGTTTCCAAGCAAACGGATTACATCAACGAGCTCCAATAAGTTGTTCGTATTGATCAAAGTATCCTCGCCACTTTGGTCGTCGTTCCCAAAAGCTTTTCTCTCCTAACCTTTCTCAAGTTACCGCGAAGAGCCTACAACTCTTTTTTCTACGATTCGGAACAGAGAAACCCTTTATTGTCCGTCACTATGCTTGAAAACGGCGAGATCAGTCCCATCGTGAAGAATGCAAAGATTTTGAAGTTGGCTCGAGAAGAACTTGCAAATCGTGCCTTACACATTTCTCAGCAATACAAGGCATCTCTGCGCATTGGATCCGGAGTGCTTCAGACCGTGCGCATGATTGAGAATCTTCATAATGTGATGGACAAGAGACGGGCTCAGAGTGAGGACATGAATCGAATGGAGAGGCAATTGGAGAGCGCTCGAGAGTCTTTGATGCAGGCAGTTAGGGGGTACGACAAGGAGCAGATTCTCAAAGCAGAGGGCATTGCAGAGCAGCTCACTCTTTCGTATGATCCAGTTTATTTGGAATTGGAGGACGACAGGCGCAATCGATATCAAGATCAGAAGAGCAGGGCAAACCGGCAAAAAGTAACTTGGGCTTCAAACCCACCCTCCCGTTTTGTAAGTCTTATGAAAGGAGATTTTGAAGGGGTTCAAGAAGTTACTGAAGCCGAGCAGCGGTCCTGTGTTTCGAAGTGTGCCTGGCTTTTTGCAATCATTGGCTTGATCGTTGCCCTTGGCTTCTTGGTTGCTGACTTTTGGTATGCCCAGGCTAAACCAGCTATAACAAGCACTGTAGTCCGCAACGACCTGCTTAAGGTACCGGTTCTGTTCTTTTGTTCACAGTTTCCCTTCATGCCAGTGTTTGAAAACCTCACTCGAGAAGAGTACGCTGGGGAAACGCTTTTTGGTCTTCGAAGCTACACCAACTCCGAAACTGGTGAAACCATGACGTATCCTAAGACAAAGGAGCTTGTTTCTGAACCGGGAATGTTAGGAGACCCTGAATTTTGTTCACAAAATATGCGTTTCATATCAAAGGAGAATATCGTCAAAGCACTCCATGGTGATGTCGATCCTACGCATATATGTTATTCGTGCTTATCAGTAGGTCGAAAGCAGCCTATTTTTCTGAACGCTGAAAGAGCGAGATTCAGATCACTTGGGGCTCTTACGTTTGAATCAGCTATTTCATATGATTTGGAGTACTGCTTCAATCCGACAATGGCCATAGCAGGATGGCTGAGGGCAAATATGAGATTTAGTATCGAGAATCATTGGGGCAAGTTGTTGGAGCAGAAAATTATAACCATCATCGACGCTCCAAATGCCGAATACGTGAAGAAGAATGGGTTTGATCATCTTAAAAGCGACACACAGGCTCTCGCTGCAGCAGAAGCTGCCATTCACTGTAACATTTACTTTTTCTCAGGTTTCTTCTTTCCAGTTGAGCCCGGAACTCAAATTCGGTATGGATTTGATCTTTCTCGAACAGATCCATGGGTACGATTAAGCAAAGATGAATATTACCTCGAGACGCAAACGGAGGTATTTAATCCTTTCAGTGAGCAAACCTCGAATCGCGCTATGGTGCTGGACGTCGTCAGGAATGCGAAGAGCGGTGTTTCTGGTGAACAGCGTATAGGCGTTGACCTTTACGTGCTCGATTCAGGAAACGAACGATCTCCAGAACCGCATGATTTTGTGGGGGCTTTACGCGAAAACCACCGCGATGTTTTACTCCTAAAAAGAGAAGATGACAATGAGCAACCCAAATATGTGAGAAAGATAATTGCAGGTCCGAAGAAGCAGTTTTTGTCTCTTGGTCGCTTTGCCCGCTTCAATGTGTCGGTGGACTTTTCGACGTTTAATACTGTTCTCGTGTCACGTCGCCCGACGACATCTCTACCGGAGTTTCTAACGGATGTCTTTGAATACGTCGGTTTGTTTACCGGGATCTGTGCCTACACCCTACTCGTTGGTCCAGCCAGGCTGTACCTCAAGATGTTCAAGTCCAATAAACTGCAAGAGACAGGATCTGTTCGCTCATGAGAATAAAGATTCGCTATTCACAGAATTCTTCTTATATCAAGCTGCGTAACTGAACGAGTTTGAATTGTGCAGAGTTGGTCTTGGCACTATAATCTAGAAGAATAAAACTGCTTTAATGTTGGTATGAAAGTGGAAAGAATTATTGTATCAAAAGCGCAGCATCCATAGATCCGAGAGAGGAATTGCCCTTCTCCAATTAACAGTTGCGCACCGCCTATCGCCCTACTCAAAGAAGTGTGAGCTCGCACACCCCATAAAAGAAAAAAAAAAAGAACACTGATAAACAGAATTCTGCGCATGACAGCAAGAAAAGGAAAATTACGTAGGCCACACATGGAGCGCTTTTGTGCTAGCCAGAATTTGCAACCGTTAGCCAGCAACGACTCCAAGGGACTTCAAAACTGTGCGAATGGTGACAGTCGCGAGGGTCAAGTGCACAAAGACAGTGCAAAGACGACGTGGTGCGTACAACTAGGCTCATCACCAGCCACATTCAAAAAAGCAGACATCGCTAGTGGGTCGTGTCTTGGACAGGAAAAGGCGGAGGTTCGCCTGAAGGATACCTCATGTCGTACGTTCGCAGCATACCATCTTGACAGGCAGTAACGAGATTGGCACCAGAATTAACCAACGCGAAGGCATTGACGGCATGATGATGAGCGCCAAATGTAATCGGCGGTTGCTCCTCCTGGGCAACTCGTGCATCCCAAGCCATGACAGTTTCGCCCGCTGCAGAAAACAACACATCAGCATGATCTGAAAACTCCAGCTGCACGACAGCCTTCTTGCCGTGGGAGAATTTTCCCATCGGAAGACGGCGATCCATGTCAAAAAGATGCACCGAACCATCCACAGCTGCACTAGCCGATCGCAACGGACGCGGGGATCCGATAGGCGCAAAGCGCACGCAACTGACCTTAGCATCGTGGGCATTCATGTTCGCAAAGACGCCGCATTGCGACTCTGGTTTAAGCACTGACAAGAACACGGAGCCATCTGGGGAACCAGTAATAGCGACGCGAGACATGTCATGAAGCGTATCCAAGCAGGTTATACCGCCGGCATGCCACTTGACCGGGGTGGAATGCTCGGTTTCAGCAGAGACATCGGCAAGGTTGTTGACATTGCGCGGATTCCAAACGCGGAGCAGGGCATCGGATGCACCAACAGAAACGAGCAATCGGCCATGGGCAGTCCAACGCACGGCAGAGATGGAACCGCTGTGCGCCGGCAACGGGTACAACAGGGCACCTACAACGTGATCCCAAAGATATAAATGGCCGGACTCAGTGGCGACAGCCAAAACATGGCCGCGCGGATGCCAGGCCAGGTCAGTGACGGGCGAGGACTGCTCCTCGTCCGGGCGGAACGACTCCATGGAAGTGGGGTAGAGCATATCCCAAATGTAGACAGCGCCGGTGACAGTTGCAAACGCGCACTTGACGCCATCGGCGGCGACGGCGATGCGCGAAGGACGCTGCGCGGGAACATCCAACGAGATGATGCGTTCACCAGAGTTTGTATCATGAAGACAGAGGCGGTCGGCAGAGCTGGAGCAGGAGAAGACGAAGGCGGCATGGCCGGTGCTGACGTGAGAAACGGGGGCGGAGAAGGCACGCAGCGTGCGGGCCGGGATCTGCGGCGGCGGCGGCTCGTCGCTGGACATGGCGACGGCCGATGAGAACGAGACGCCGCGGCGCGGCGGTGCGCTCGGCGGGAGGCGCACGGCGCCGCTAGCATCGGCGATGCGGAGATGTTGGCGAAGCAGCTGCTGGCTCGCGAGTGGTGAGTGGCGCCTGGAGCCTTTGGTGCACAGCCTCTAGCGCGTCCAATAGCGCCGCCACAAGTGGCTCGGTTCGTCATTGCCGTCCCGCCGGCGCTTCTGCGCTGTTGTCGACGCCTTTCCCGGCAGAGTCCCGACCTTAGCTTCTCATCCGCCGGTGACCCCCATCCCTTTCGCCACCGCATACCCGCCGTCCCGCAGCCCCGTATGCCCGCCATGGACGCGGTACCCGACGCCATCGCAATGGAAACACTCGACGGATCCTGGCAAAGCGCTGCCTCCGCCTTCATCCATCGCGTGCTTCCCCCGGTCTGTCCACGCCCTGCCTCTCCGCTCCACCTCCCTGGTCTTCTTCTTTCCGACACCGTTTGCCTTCGCGCCTCACTCTCCCTCGCCATCGGCTTCGCAATCGTGCTATTCGCGGGTCTCATCAAGCTCCCTCAAATCGCCACAATCCTTTCTAAGAAGTCCGTCACCGGCCTTACCGTCACAACCTTTCTCGTCGAGACCTTCGGCTACACCTACAACCTCGCTGCTCATTTCCGACAGAGCTACCCGCTCTCCACATACGGTGATTTTTTCGTGCTCATCTTTCAGAACTACGTCATTTTATATCTGTTCTACATGTACTCAGCCAAACCCAGCAAAGGCATACTCATTATCATCGCGTACGCCGCTGCCCTCGCGTTCATGTGCAGTCCATACTTTCCGCTCTCTGTTCTGCAGATTATGACGCTTGGAAACGTCATGGTAGTTTTGCTCGGAAGAACGCCACAGATATACGCCAACTTTGTCAACAAATCCACAGGAGCTCTTAGCATATTGACCTGTTGGGGCATCTTCCTCGGAGCCCTTGCAAGAATATTCACAACCTTACAGGACGTCGATAGCCTCAACATCCTTCTCGGGTACCTGGCATCAGCCACGCTCAACGGCACGATCGCCTTTCAAACCATTTACTACAACTATATCATGGAGAAGCCCGCGCTTTCAGATAAGGCCAAGAAATCTGAATAGAAGCCCGACTTTTGACCCCCGACCTTTGCATTACTTGCTCACTATTTACCACGACTGTCACTAAATGAATCACTGCTTCAAACCCATTTGATCTGCAAGCTGCTTTCACATCTAACTGTTTTTCACCACGCTTCTCGCCTCCGCGCCCATGTTTGCCGATGTACACAATTACCGAAACTAGAATCACTAGTGTCTACACGACGATTGACCTCACAAGGTAAGATGAATGTATGAGGTCTCTTGGCCTCGTACTTTATGAGGCCAATATAGCTGGAGCTCTAAAACTGCAGAACGTGACAATAGAATTTCAGCACTGAAAAACTAAAGTAGGTGGTATTTACTTTCTTCTCGATCGGCATCAACCAAGATATGGAGTTTCTCAACCCACTGTTCCGTTTCATGTGGCTGGAACAATGAACAGATTAGTTTCACTGTATAACAAGTGATTCTTTAACAAACTTGTACTGAAACGTTTTCCTAAATACTGACCTCATACGAGGCCAAATTGGTCTCATAGTCATTTCCTTTGAACGCCTTCAATAATGGGTTTGAGAAAGCCTATTTGTCAAAAAACTGTCTCAAAAACACATGTTCTTAACAAACAAACCTTTACAGTGAGACACTCATTAGTTTATTTTCCTTTTTCTGCTGTATAAGGCTGATAAAATATTTTGGCATCGAATTGATACACTTTTTCACATTTAAAACAGTGATAGATTTCCAGTAACCTTTAATACATTTTTTGAATTCAAAAACTGACTGTAATCGCCATCCATGCGCATAAACCGTCCTTGCCAGCAATTTCCAAACGTTTTTGATTGCGTTCAAATTTGGCGAGCGCGCCGGCCACTCCAACCGACCACTCCAGAACAAGAAATCTGATTCATGTACTTTAGCCTATTTTAAGAAAAGCCGCGAAGTACACTGGCGCGTTATCCAGTTAAAAATTGATTTTTTTCACAAAAACAGTAACCAACCGGTAGAAAAACCTTGCATAGCTTTTATGATTCTTTTCATCGTTCGTGGTTGCTTTAATAAATGGAATGTCAGTGAAACCGTTCTTATAAGTAACAGCCCCGAACATTTTTGCCACATTTAACCGAAATGTCGCGTGTACATTTTAGTGCGTTGTTTACGAACATCATGCCAATAATATTTGTAACATTTTAGTCTTTCCCAATGGAACTATTGCTCATCAGTAAAAATAACATTTTTTTCATCCATTTTCTCAGTAAGAGATTTCACGAAACCATTCAATCTCGTTTTGATTGTGATGGCCTTGAAAAAGAAGGTTCTTTTGTTTTTTTTTATACTTTCATAAACTTTTGTGATATAAAGTCTGTTTCAAAAGTTAGGACACCCGGCATTTGGATGCAATTCATCAATTGTGGTACTAATTTAAAAGTATGAAACTATGCAAACCAGTTTTTGAAAAACGTTAAGTTAAAAAAGCGTTTCGAAATGTAGTGCAGTGAATCCTAAGGTCAAATTTCCACGGGGCTTCACGACGAGATATTCCGAAGGAAGGTTCGTATTTTATTAACTGAGCCGCATGGTGCATAATTCGGCCCACGTGTGCTGCAGTATTCTTAAGAAACGAGAGAATTTAAATTTGTTTTAGTTGATTGGTGCAGGTAAATCTTACATTAGTGAGACCTGCCGAGGCAGGCTCCCGGTGTGGTACTTAATCTGCGGGTGGAGCTCCACCTCGGGGGAAGTAAACCAAGCACTCTTGAATCTTAGTCTATTTTTCCGGTTGGAGACTCTCGTCGAACATCATTAGGTTTCTGAGCCGCCGATCTCCAGGTAGCCTCGTAGTAGCGCCTGTAAGAGTATTGTTCGCTCGGTGAACCTCTCTCTCCGCTTGGTGTTTGCGGATCCTCTTTCAGAATTCCCACGGCACGTGACAGCGACTACCGGAAACCAACTGTAGGAACTCGGGCTTTTGGAGTCAACATAATCTCCTAACGGACGTTGTGGGCTACCATCTCGAAAGGAGAACTGACGGTACCACAAAAATGAAAGGAAACTGAAGTGCAACGCCCTTCTGGGGGATTTCTCACGACTTAGTCGGTACTTGCCCTCCGAAGAGGTATGGTTACTTTATGATGATTAGCGCAGCGGTTGGCCGCTGAGGTGCACGCCGGACTGCCGAGT